>JAODAL010038771.1:0-38800 GCA_025379985.1 Phyllomedusa bahiana
CGTTGAAAAAAACCCGGTGAAAACCCAGCCATGGGGCTCCCTAAACCCTTTTCCCCTGCCCCCGACACTGGTGGCTGAAGAAAAGCTCAAGGAGGTGGTGGAGTGGTGTTTAATAAAAATGGTTTTTATCCTTAAAAATGAAAAGGAGTGTAAACCTTCGCAAAATTAAAAACAAACACATTATATGAACACTTGGTCTTTACGCGTTTCACGCCGCACAACGGCGTTTCATTAGAAGTAGTGTCCGGCGTGAAAGTAGTCTGATGAAGCGCCGGTGTCCAGCGTGAAAGTAGTCTGATGAAGCGCCAGTGTCCGGCGTGAAAGTAGTCTGATGAAGCGCCGGTGTCCGGCATGAAAGTAGTCTGATGAAGCGCCGGTGTCTGGCGTGAAAGTAGTCTGATGAAGCACCGGTGTGCGGCATGAAAGTAGTCTGATGAAGCGCCGGTGTCAGGCGTGAAAGTAGTCTGATGAAGCGCCGGTGTCAGGCGTGAAAGTAGTCTGATGAAGCGCCGGTGTCCGGCGTGAGAGTAGTCTGATGAAGCGCCGGTGTCCGGCGTGAAAGTAGTCTGATGAAGCGCCAGTGTCCGGCGTGAAAGTAGTCTGATGAAGCGCCGGTATCCGGCGTGAAAGTAGTCTGATGAAGCGCCGGTGTCCGGCTTTGAAAAGTAATCTGATTGAAGCGCGGTGTCTGGGTGAAAGTGGGTATGATGAAAGCGCCGGTTTTACTGTGTGAAAGTAATCTGATGAAGCGCCAGTGTCCGCCGTGAAAGTAGTCTGATGAAGCGCCGGTGTCCGGCATGAAAGTAGTCTGATGAAGCGCCGGTGTCTGGCGTGAAAGTAGTCTGATGAAGCACCGGTGTGCGGCATGAAAGTAGTCTGATGAAGCGCCGGTGTCCGGCTTGAAAGTAGTCTGATGAAGCGCTGGTGTCCGGCGTGAAAGTAATCTGATGAAGCGCCGGTGTCTGGCGTGAAAGTAGTCTGATGAAGCGCCGGTGTCCTGTGTGAAAGTAATCTGATGAAGCGCCAGTGTCCGGCGTGAAAGTAGTCTGATGAAGCGCCGGTTTTCCGGCATGAAAGTAGTTGATGAAGCCCGGGGTTTTGGCTGGGTGAAAGTAGTCTGATGAAGCCCCGGTGTGCGGCTTAAAAAGTAGTCTGATGAAGCCCCGGTGCCCGGGCATGAAAGTAATCTGATAAAAGCGCCGGTGTCCAGCGTAAAAAGTAGTCTGATGAAGCGCCGGGTGTCCGGCGGGGAAAAGTAGTCTGATGAAGCTCCGGTGTCCGGCGTGAAAGTAGTCTGATGAAGCGCCAGTGTCCAGCGGGGAAAGTAGTCTGAGGGAAGCGCCGTTTGTCCGGAGTGAAAATAGTCTGATGAAGCGCCGGTGACCGGCGGGAAAGTAATCTGATGAAGCGCCACGGTGTCCGGCTTGAAAGTAGTCTGATGAAGCGCCGGTGTCCTGTGTGAAAGTAATCTGATGAAGCTCCGGTGTCTGGCTTGAAAGTAGTCTGATGAAGCCCCTGGTGTCCCTGTGTGGAAAGTGTGTGATTGAAAGCGCGGGTGTCCGGCGTGAAAGTAGTTGAGAAGCGCCCAGTGTGCGCCGTTGAAAGTAGTTGATGAAGCGCCGGTGTCCCCGGCCCGTGAAAAGTAATCTGATAAAGCGCCAGTGTCTGGCGTGAAAGTAGTCTGATGAAGCGCCGCTGTCCTGTGTGAAAGTAATCTGATGAAGCGCCGGTGTCTGGCATGAAAGTAGTCTGATGAAGCGCCGGTGTCCGGCGTGAAAGTAGTCTGATGAAGCGCCGGTGTCCTGGGTGAAAGTAGTCTGATGAAGCGCCGGTGTCCTGTGTGGAAGTAGTGTGATGAAGCGCCGGTGTCTGGCGTGAAAGTAGTCTGATGAAGCGCTGGTGTCCTGTGTGGAAGTAGTGTGATGAAGCGCCGGTGTCCGGCGTGAAAGTAGTCTGATGAAGCGCCAGTGTCCAGCGTGAAAGTAGTCTGATGAAGCGCCGGTGTCCGGCGTGAAAATAATCTGATGAAGCGCCGGTGTCTGGCGTGAAAGTAATCTGATGAAGCGCCGGTGTCTGGCGTGAAAGTAGTCTGATGAAGTGCTGGTGTCCTGTGTGGAAGTAGTGTGATGAAGCGCCGGTGTCCGTCGTGAAAGTAGTCTGTTGAAGCGCCAGTTTCCATCTTGATATTAGTCTGATGAAGCGCCGGTGTCCGGCGTGAAAATAATCTGATGAAGCGCCGGTGTCCAGCGTGAAAGTAGTCTGATGAAGCGCCGGTGTCCTGTGTGAAAGTAATCTGATGAAGCGCCGGTGTCTGGCATGAAAGTAGTCTGATGAAGCGCCGGTGTCCTGTGTGAAAGTAGTGTGATGAAGCGCCGGTGTCCTGTGTGAAAGTAGTCTGATGAAGCGCCGGTGTCCGGCGTGAAAGTAGTCTGATGAAGCGCCGGTGTCCTGTGTGAAAGTAGTCTGATGAAGCACCGGTGTCCTGTGTGGAAGTAGTGTGATGAAGCGCCGGTTGTCTGTGTGAAGTAGTGTGTTTAAAGCGCCGGTGTCCTGTGTGGAAGTAGTGTGATAAAGCGCCGGTGTCCTGTGTGGAAGTAGTGTGATAAAGCGCCGGTGTCCGGCGTGAAAGTAGTCTGATGAAGCGCCGTTGTCCGGCATGAAAGTAGTCTGATGAAGCGCCGGTGTCCTGTGTGGAAGTAGTGTGATAAAGCGCCGGTGTCCGGCGTGAAAGTAGTCTGATGAAGCGCCGGTGTCTGGCGTGAAAGTAGTCTGATGAAGTGTACATATCCACTACTGCCAGAGTGGCTTTTGGATTCGGAGACCTGAGGCTGCTGTGCAACGGGCTCAGATGGAGAGCCATGTAAGCCACTATGAGAGTTGTGCCTATACATTAGTAGCACAACTCAATAAGGTGAGCACCTTCGCTACCTGATACATTGTGTATCTTTCCATAATATACTTTCACGATTGTGCGTGTTCTATGTTTTTTCCTTTTTCTGCATGCTAAACCTCTTGCTGACGGTCGGCCATCATTCTTTGGCTCTTAATTTTTTGCTTCCCGCCTTTCAAGGCTCTTAACTTTTCCATGTACATAGATATCGAGGGCCATTTTTTTGGCAGGACACTTCTATACAATGCCTTTGACTGTACCATAGAATGTACTGGGAAACCCCCCAAAAAAGTTGGATAAAGAAAAACCTGTACTTGTGCCATGGTTTTGTTTTTATGCCATTCACTCTTTGATCTAAATGATGAGTTATGTGTATTATGCAGGTTATTGTAATTCTACAACCTAATACCTAGGCTTTAATACTAATATTTAAAACATTCTCTGTTTCTTAAAATTTTTTCAATTGAGCAATTTTCAGCAACCAATTGCTTTTTCAATTAACCAACTACAGACCAGAATGTGTGCTTATTTTTTGTGGGCTGAAATGTATTTTTTATTATCAGTACCATTTTGGGATAGATAAGACTTTTGGATCACTTTTAATTACAATTTGTGGACGTGAAATGACCAAAAAACCCCACAATTTTAGCATTTGGAATTTCTTTTTCTTATATCGTGTTCTGTGTATTGGATAAATTATGTTATATTTCAATAGATCACTGCGATACCAAAGGTGTGTAATTTTTTTATTTTTGAACTTTTAATATTTTTTAGCATTATTTTTACTTTTAAAACTTTTTTTTAACATTTTTTTTTTAAGTCCCTCTAGACTACTTGACCACTAAGGCGCTCAATTGCTTATACCCATACCCAATTTTGGGATAATTGGGGGAGGGACATGTATGAAAAGTGGCACCACCTCAACGGTGTAAGGTGGGTAGGGATGCCGGCCCCCGCAAGGGATGATAGCTAAACAGCCGGGGAACGGAATCTAAGTAGCCCCCGGGTTTTAAAACCAGAGCCGCCGAAAAAGGGGGATGGACTTGCTGCGGGTGGGTACCGGTCGTCCCCCCTGACGTGACTTGCTTCGGGGGAAAGCCCGAGGTGCGGGTTTTGGTCAGAATCGTTTCGAGAGTCGAGTGTGGGAGGCGAAGGTCAGGGCGGCGGCAGAGGTTCGTGGTGTAGCAGGCGGAAGGGGGGGGCAGGGGCAGGGGTTCGGGTTGAGAAAGTAGCGGGGGGGTTGGTACAGGAAAGGGGGTATTTTTTTGGAAACGCTTTCTCTAGGGCCGGGGGAAACTAGATACGGGCAAGGGTGTTTGTGGGAGTAAACCTTAAGTGGGGGAAGAGCTGGCCCTTTAAAAATCCCGGGAACGAGCGCGCGCGCGCCTTAGGACACAGGCACGCGCGCTCGGCCGGCAGAGGGCGCGGACGGCACAGGAGCGCGGGTCGGGTAAGTCCACGGCAGACGACCCCCCGGCTGTCCCGCGGCCAGCGGCGGCACCGGCCCCGGTGGGCCCGGGAGGGGGACCACGATGCGCCCCGCGGCCCGCGGGGGGGAGCGGCGCGGGCCGTGACAGTACCCCCCCCCTTAGGTCCCCCCCTCTTTTTAGGCTGAAGAAACTTAGGATAAGGGCCCGGGTTAGGTTTTGGTTCCCGGTTCCAGGACCTCTTTTCGGGGCCAAACCCCCTCCAATCAACAAGAAAAAAGCCTCCCCCTGACGTCTTCTGTCTAAGATGCCCTTCACTTCAAAACACAGGAGTTTCCCAGCACAGGAGAGGGAGCAGCGCTCGTGGGGGAGAATCGGTTCGGGGACCAGGGCTTAAGGGGGAGACGTGGAAGGCGTTGGGAAACCCAAAGGGAAAAGGGGGTAGGCAGATTTTGTACCCAAAATGGTTTTATCTGAGGAGCATTTAAAAAAGGCCCCCAGAAATCGTGGGGACCCAATTTTGTAGCTGGGGACTTGAGGCGTACGGTTGGCAGAGACCCACACCTTATTCTGGGGGAAAGGGGGGGCGGCTCCTTCTCTTGCGGGCCTGGGTCTTCATGCGGGTAGGGGCCGGGTAAGGGCAAGTGGGTTTCCCCCGCCAAATGGTTTAATGTCCAGTAGTTGGTTGCCCACGCGGGAAAACCTCGGAAGTTTTTACCCCAAGGGGGAGGGGGGGGCGTGGGTGACGACCGTAGACCACCGGAATGGAAAAAAACCCCTGTAAAATCAGAGTCCCGTTTGGTTGTAGGAGAATTGGGCCCCGGAAGCAGCTCGGCCCAGTTGTCTACGGCCGGGGAGCGAAATGGCGAGGAAATTTCGCCCAATATCTGATTCCCCCTCTCCCTTGACCATTTTGGGGGGGTAGGCAGAAAAAAAAAGTAAAATTTAAAATTTTTAAGGAGAAACCAGGGCCCCCCCAAAAATTTGGAGAAAAATTGGACCCCCCGATCAGACACGATATGCGAGGGTAATCCATGCAGGGGAAAAAAATATGGGGAAAAAAGTCCCCCCAGTTGGGGAGCGAGGGAAGCCCCCGGGAGTGGCACGAAGTGGGGACCAGATGACGTTTTCCCCTGAAGAGGGCGGAAGGTCCGTAATGAAAGTCCATGCGATGTGTGTCCATGGGGACTCTGGGATGGGGAGGGACTAAGGGGGCCCAGGGGGCTATGGGGGGAAACCCTTTTTGGGGGCCATGTGTCACGGCGAGAACAAAGTCTTGGACGCCCTGGGGCAGGGTGGGCCACCAGTACCCCGTGAGATGGGGCGGGGAAATTTTATGCGGGGTGCCCAGCAAAAGAGAACTTGCCCCCCACTCCGATTTCCCCGTCTGAGCGAGGAGAATATGGGTTTTGCCCGGGTGGTCCCCTCCAAAGGTCCACCGGGCACGTGGATAGCCGTTGGGGGAGCAATGATTGGGGGACACAGGTTCTTCTCCAGTGACTTTGAGGCTCGGGAGAGGGCATCAGTTGCGTTCTTTGGGTGGCGGAAAGTGTTTCCTGAATTTAAAAGCGAAGAAAAAAAATAGAGACCAACCTGGCCTGGCGAGGATTCAGAGCTGGGCCCGTTGGAGGTTGAAGATTCTTGTGGTCCGTAAGAGTCGAATGGGTGCGGGCCCCCTCCAGCAAAGTCGCCACTTTTTGTGCCAATTTTTGGCCGCTTTCTCGTTTCCCCTTTTGGGGTAGTTGCTTTTCACCCGGGAAAAGGTCCTGGAGAAAAAAACCCGCAAAAAAACAGTCTTCCCTTTGGGGCCCTTTCTGAGTCGGACCCCCCTGCCCCCAGGGAAAGGGCATCCATTCCAGGCCCTAAAAGGGCCTTTCCCGGTCAGGACGAACCAGGATGGGCTAAAGAAAAGCGATTTCAGTTGAGAGAAGTTTCCCTCAGCTAAGGGGCCCAACATCTGGGTTGGATTCTTTCCGGGGTGAGGGCCACGATGGGAGCCACAGGGAAGGGGAAGTGGGGAATAAACTGCCGGTAATAGTTGGGAAACCCCGGGAAAGCGTTAAAAACGCCCGAAGACCGAAGGGGGAGGGCCCACTGCAGGATGGGGAAAAGCTTGCTGGGTCCATCTGAGACCACGGTCGGGGGACTTTGTACCCAGGAAAGGAAGGTGGCTGGGGGAAACCGCTTTCTCCGCTTGGCTACGTCGATTTTTCCGCAGGCGTCGCAGGACTGGCGTACTTGTACCCGATGAGTTGTGCGTCAGGAGAGAAAACAGAATATGTCCAGGTACACTTACCAGGAGTCAGCAAGTCTCTGAAAAGTCATTGACGAAATCCTGGAATACGGCTGGGGCGTTGAAAACCCCAAAAAGGGATTACGGATACTCGAAATGGCCGCCGGGTGTTGAAGGCTGTTTTCCCTCTTTCCCCCTCACGAATTTGCGGGTTATGGCCCCGCGCAGGCCAATTTGGAAAAACCGGGCTCACGAAGACGATCAAAGAGCTCCGATATCGGGGGTAGGGGGTTTTAGGGGTTCTTCCCGTGATTTTTTTAGCCCCTGTAATCTATAACGGCGAAGAGACCGTTTTTTTTGGACAAAAAAAAACCCCCAGCCCGGGGGCGAGGGGACTTGCTTTATGAATCCTTTGCCAAATTCTCTGATGTAAGCCGCAGGGCCTGAGTCTCGGGCCAGACGAGGGAGACCGACCGGGGAAAGGATTTTCCCGGGAAGGAGGTCTATGGGACAGTCATATGGCGAGTGGTGGTGCTTCTCAGGTTTCTCGGGAACCAACGCCAAAATCGGTACCGGCCGGCAGGCCTGGCAAGGCTTGACAGGCGGGGGCGGAGGAAGGGTGGGCCCCGGGGTGGTCCCCCAAGCATCGGTTCGGCTTTCCGGCCCCAACGCGGGACTTCGCCCGTCCCCCAAATCGAGTGTGGGGGCGTGTTTGCACCCAGGGGACCCCCAAGAGGATCGCCGGGGAAGCACGGGACAGGAGTGGAACCTAATCTTCTCTTTTATGTGGCCCCCACACGGGGGCGTCACAGCCGGGTTTAATAACTGGATGGGATAAAGGGGCCCCCCACTGCCCGGGAGATAAGCAGGGGCTTCCCCAGCCGGACTCAGGTATGCGGTACCGGGTTACCTGAGGCAAAGATAAAGTTCCGGAGACCCCGAATTAGGAAGGCAGAATCCGGAACGGGGAAACCAGCATAGAGTCACCCCCACGGATCATCAAACGTGGAGGGGGATGAAACTGCCCCTGGGGGACCGTTCCCCAGGCACCTAGGTGGGGGCGTTTCCCGGAGGCTGAGGAGAAGGGGGAAACTTTGGGGAAGTGGGTGGGCTGGCGCAATAGAGGATGCTTTTGTACGACGGGGGTTTCAGTTTTGCTCTTTTAAAGTGGGCCCGGCCCATTTTGCACGGTTCCACCTTGCGGTTTGGGTGGTGGAATTGGAGAATCTGGATAAACAGGGCCCGGGTTTAACCGCCCGAGGGGCAGCTCTTTTTTGGCGTGCTCTCCTGCCTCTCAGCAACCTTATTCGATGCGGGGGGGGAAGAAGAATTCTCGTTCAGGGAGGACGGGAGGTTCTTGTGCCAAAAGGTCTTTTACCCCGCTGGACAGACCTTTTTTAAGGTTGGCAGAGGGCGGATTGTTCCATGCGGCTCCGAAGCCAGGGTCGGAATTGAAAACCCTAGTCACCACAGAAGACTCGCCCTGCAAGGTCAAAGGGCGGGGGCTCGGGGGGAAGACGCGCGGTCCCGAAGACGGTGCGGATTTTCCTGGGGAGGGAAAAGGCTGTGGTCCGCAGTAAGGGTGTTCCTGTCCCAGAGGGGGGTTGCCCAAGCCAGAGCCTTCCCGGAAAAATAGACTACCACAAAAAACCACTTTGGACCTTCCCGGGGAAAATATCGCCATCAACTCCCTGCATTGGCATGAGTAATGAAAACCCGGCAGAGCTTGGGATCACCCGGGAAAGTGGGTGTAGAGGAAGCCGAAGTTGGGTCCCCCGGGGGCCAACGGAATGCAGAAGAAGAAGGGGCCACGGACGGAGGCGGAGTGCTGCTGGGATGCGAGGAGCTGACGCATCATGGGGGAGGCTGGCCCAACTGCTGCCTTGTTGTCGATTTTCTGGATTTTGGGCAAAAATGTCGTAAGATCCGCGAGCTTGGGGAGAGGGGACCTTGGCGGGATCCATGGGGATCTAAAATGTAAAAGGGGGGGGTGTGGATCCCCTGGACCACCCCCAAGCGTTTATAGCTAAGCCACGCCGGGAATGGAAAACTAAGTGCCCCCGGTTTTTTACCAGAGCCCGCCGCAAAGCGGGGGTGGGCTTTTCTGCGGGTGAGGCTACCAGGTCGTCCCCCCCGACGTGACTTGTTGCGGGGTGGGAGCCCAGGGCAGCGTGGTACAGAATCGTTGCCCAGAGTCGTAGTCGTGGGCAGGCAAAAGGGCAGGGCAGGCGGAGAGGTTTGTGGTCGTAACAGGGAGGAAGGCGGGGCAGGCGGGAGAGGTTCGGAGTTGGAAAAGTACGAGGGGTTGGTACACGGTAAGGGAGAGTATGCTTTTGGAACGCTTTCTTGGGCCGGGGCAACATAGATCCAGCAAGGATGATAGTGGGGGTAACCCTTTAAATAGGGGGAAACGCCTGGCAATTAGAATAATCGGGCGCTGGGCCCTTTTAAATTTTCCCGGGAACGAGCGCGCGCGTGCCCTTGGACACGGCACGGCGCTCGGCGGCAGAGGGCGGGAGGCCAGGAGCGGGTAGGTAGTCCCCGGCGACGAAGCACCCCCGGCTCGTCCCCGCGGCCAGCGGCGGCACCGGCCCCGGGGGGCACCCCGGGGGGGGGACCGGGTCGCCCCCGGCCCGGGGCCGGGGGAGCGGCGAGGGGTGACAAGGGGTTTAATTCGTTGTTTTTTCAGCCTCGAACTTGAAACTTGTTAGATTGGTACGAAAACTTAAATTCACAAAAAAAAAAAAATTTGAGTAACAATTTATAAATGGGTCCCCGGGTTTCCCGAGCGTCTCAACGAATTATGGGCCCCAGGACATAGCAATACAGTGGGGTCTGCCCAAAAAACATGCATTTAAAAACTTGATGCCTCCAGCCCCCCCAAACAGCCCCATAATTTACACCAGTATGGTCTGGAAAAATCAGTGCATGAGCCCATTAGGTATTTGGGGCGGGGGCCCTTTTGGGTCCCTTTCCCCCTTGGTTCTTAAATGTTTGCACATCCTAAAAACAAAAACGTTAAATAAGCAAAGCCCCAAAAAAGGGTCCAGGGTATGTTTTTTTTTATTCCTGGAACATAATATAGCACCTAGAAACCCTTTTTACTTGTATGCCCTTGGGCCCAATGCCCAGTGTGCCCCAAAGGAAAGATGCCCTGGGGGGCTCGTAGAATCTGGTGCAACACTCCCATAGTTGGCGATACAAAAGTGTTAAGTCTGTTGCAGCATGTGCCAGATTTTGGCGTAGGACAATTAACACATTTGTTGGACAGGGCTACATTTTTTGACTATTGAAAACTGCTGCAGCCCCATTCATACAGGTCGCCCTTAGTTTGCATTAGGAAGAACTGAGAAATATTGCTGCATCATGCAATACTGATAAAAATCAATAGGTAGACATTGTTTCTGTGGACAAGCAGGATACTGTATACTACAGAGAGAAATTTGCTATGTTATCTATAATAACATGTCCGTTACCGTTTGGGAATCCTAAAGTGGAGTATTTTTTTAAACTATTATTTTTGGTTTATTTTTGTTGAATCCATCTCTAATAATTTAGAGATAATTTCGATTCAATTCCATGAGATACAGCTAAAGGAAGAAAAAATTTTGTTTTCCATTTGAAACTTTTTTTAAAGCTCTAAGGGTGTCCACATTGGAGACAAACTTTTCCTTCCTTTTCAGCTTTTGGCACCTGAAATGAATATTATTTAATTTACAGAGAAATTTACCTATTACAATCTAATTCATATCATTACAGTCTCAAGGAAATGAAGTATAGCCACTCCCCAGAGATCAGAGAGTGACAACTTACTCGCGAGTTTAGTTTATATTGTTACGATACTTCCTCAACCTTCTAGAAATAATGAAATTACTTTGGTCATATTGTCCCAGTGTATACAGTAAAGCTGAGAAATTAATTAAGAAATATAACCACTATTTGGTCATTGCCGTTTGAACGTGCCCTATGGCAAGAAATAATACTACCAATGCCCCCTGTACAAAAATATAAAAAAACTTTAATATGCTTCCTATGTACAAGAATACTATTAACTACTTAATACTGTCCCCTTGTACAAAATATAAATTTTTTTAATATGCCCTTTGTACAAGAATATAACAAAAAATAATACTGTCCCTTGACAAGAATACTGTATAACTTATAATATGCTTTCCCATGTACAAGCTATAATTACACAATATGCTCCTGTGTACAAGAATTTAACTACTATAATACTGTCCTATGTAAAGACTATAAATTTCTATTTTACGCTCTTGTCAAGAATATAATTACTAAATATGCCCCCATGTACAAAATACGTATAATACTATAAATGTCTATGTACAAGAATTAACTACTTTAATTTCTGCCCTTTTTACAAGAATATAAAATACTATAATATGCCCCCCCAGTACAAGAATATAAATACTTAAAACTGCCCCCTAGTAAAAGAATATAACTACTTTAATTCTGCCTTCTGTGTACAAGAATTTAACTACTATAATATGCCCCTTGTACAAGAATTAAATCTTAATATGCCCCCGTACAAGAATAAACTTTTTAATACTGCTCCTATGTACAATAAAATAACTACTTAATACTGCTATGTATACAGAATATAACTTATTAACTGCTCTTGTACAAGAATATAATACTTAATATGCTACTGATGTACAAGTTTTAAATACTATAATATGCTCCTATGTACTGAATATAACTACTATAAAAAATGCTCCTTTGTACAAGAATATAAATACTAAATATGCTCCTATGTACAAGATTAATACTATAAAATGTCCTTGTACAAGAATATTTAATATATAATATGCCCCCGGTACAAGAATATAACTACTATATCTGCCCACCCATGTTAAGATATAAATACTATTACTGACCCTATGTACAAAAATTAACTCTATAATACTCCCCTATGTCACGAATATAAATCTTAATATGCCCCCATTCAAGACTATAACTATATAATACTCTCCCTTTTTCACGACTATAATTTTATAATTTCTGTCCCTTTTACACGCTATAATTACTTAATATGTCCTGTGTACAAGAATATAACTACTATAATTTCTGCTCCCATGTACAAGAATAAAAATACTATAAAACTCTCCTTTGTAAAGAATATAATACTATAATACGCCCCTGTACAAGAATATAAATACTTTATTACTGCCTTCTGTGTACAAGAATATAAAATTATAATTACTGCCCCCCTATGTACAAAAAATAAACTAATAATATGTCCCCTTGTACAAGAATATAACTACTATAATATCCCCCGTGTACAAGAATATAAGTACTATAATACTGCCCCTATGTGCAAGAATAATAACTACTATAATCTGCCCCTATGTCAAGAAATAACTACTATAATACTGCCCCTATGTCAAGAATATAACTACTAAAATTTACTCCCCTATGTACAAGAATATAACTACTATAATACTGCCCTATGTTCAAGAATATAACTACTTTTAATACTGCCCATGTACAAGAATATAAACTACTATAATACTGACCCTATGTACAAGAATATAACTACTATAATATTGCCTCCTATGTTCAAGAATATAACTACTATAATACTGCCCCCTATGTGCAAGAATATAACTACTATAATACTGCCCCTATGTACAAGAATCTACTATGTTACCGTCTTCTATATACTGTAAATAAGAATATAATTACTACAAACAACACTGATTTCTTTGGACAGGAATATGGAAGGGAACAGACAGGAAAATGAACACATCTGACTTCATTTACTAGTAGGTGTAAAGTGATAGAGCAGTGTAAGAGGTTTTACTTTATAGTGAAGCAAAGCATAGGATCTAATAATGAGTATTATGAGGATGGTGATAGCAGAACGTGCAGCTTTGAACCTACATTTAATAAGATAGCACCTCATTAATTTACCACTTTCCAGGAAGCCGTTGTAGAAATGTAATTCCAGATGATCACCTAATCTCCTTTTCCTTCCTTCACCTTTGAGTCATTCGGACGCTGTTACTGGGAAAGAGAGCAGTCACTTCCTGTTGTTACTGGGACAGATCATGATTTTTAGATCCAATTGGACAATGGGGTAATAAGTTGAGCGTACCAATTCTTTCTGTGCATATCTTTATTTTGGAAAGAATATTGTGAACCAGGAACTGTGTGAAAAGTAAGTGGAAAAGTCAATATCAAAAACATATGGGACCTTCTGGCCAAAGTTCATGATACAAGTTTTTAATTAACCAATCATTTGTTCTGTTGATTGATAGGTATCTTGGTGGTGGGCCATCATTGTACTTTCCTGTAAAACTCCTTCAATGGGAAAACTCTATCCAAAGCAATATTCAAGATTGGTGGAATCCAGAGATGTAAATTGAATTTTTACGAACTCCAGTGCAAAATCAGGGTTATCAATGATCATCTGGCATTCATGGTCCAGATGTCCTCTCATGTGGCAGAGGTGCTTTTTGGCCCCCTCAAGCATCAAGCCATGAGTTAAATTCCTACTTCTGAAGCCGTTGTAGCTGCACTCCTGGTGGAATCGTTAAAGGGGTTTTTTCCACAATCTAATGTTGACGTGGGATCCTCCAAAATGGGTCTTTAATCCACTTTTCTAAATATATGTCATCAAAAAAAGTGAAGCCTGTGAGATCTACAGCCTTCCTTACATGCCCTTAGTTTCCTGACAGTTTACATTAGACCCGACCAGGAGCTGACAGGAGCTTATCTGGCCACGCTTGCATTGTTTACACTTCTTATCTGATGGCAGGCAACATGAAGGAGCTTTGAAGGGACTGGGGAGAAAAGATCCTGTGTCTTTTGTATAGATAATCCACTGGTTGTAATGTAATTATCTTTGTAAACATGCAGACGCTCCCTGGCTCCCTGCTCAGCCCTCTTTTCCCCTTGCAGCAGTTTGTGAACAAATGAAAGAACGCTGCCTGCTCAGAGCTTATCTTCTCTCCTGTGCACAATATAGTTATCCCCTGTGGATTAGCCAAACAATGTTTACTCAACTACAGAGATTGAGTATCAGGAACGTGCATGGGAGGTGGAGCGATGACATCACAGAGGAGGAACTTGTTTTTTTTAAACACAGAAACACAACGCCCCTTTTTTTAAGCCTCAAGAGGGGAGTATCAGCCTGTTAGGTGAGGAACTTACTTCTTGGCAAAACCCCCTTAAGCTTCTTACCACTCTTTGTCAACCAATCTCTATTGTTGATGGTCCAAGCTCAGACTCCAAGATAATTTTTCATTACACTTCCTATACATCATAAATTATATGATAGTTTCTATAGTACTGTCCACAGGGGGCAGGACACCAGAAATGTGCTCAAACCAGATAACTCTTCCTTTTCTCCTGTCTTCGTGGCTACAGAGGGAACGTGTGAACACAAGTGAAATCTCTACCTATGACAAGAATGTGAAAAGTGTGACCATTGCACGGATTACATGCAATGTCAATGGCATCTGTAGAAATTATTATTTTTTAGATGGGAGTCCCATGCTGCTGCTCTGAACCTATACTATGTGCTACTGCTGCTGTTGGCCATTGCGTGGTTCATACTAGGTGTGATTCTACAACGTATACAGAAGAACTAAAAACAGAACCTGAAGGTACATTTACTTCTAAATAAACACTTTGGGCATGTTCACACGACGGATTTGGCCGCGGCTTTCACCGCCGTTACCACGTCTCCCGATGCGGGTTTGCGGCACGGGCGCTGGCCGTGGTGCAAGTGGGGCGTGGTTTGGGGCGCGGCTTGCGGCGAGAGTTTGCCCCCATGCAAATTAGTAGGCCAGGGGTAAACCGTGACGCCAGCCGCAGTGACGCCCGCGGCATAACGCGTGGCGACACCGGATGGCCGCCACGCTGAGGACTCCCTGTCAAGAATTGACAGGAGAGTTCTCAAACACGCGCGGCAAGGCCACGGCCCCGAAGCTGTGGCCAAACCCGCGGCGTGTGAATATTAACGCGTTTTCCCATAGGAAACCATGTTAATAAACTAGGCGCAATTTGGCCGCGGAAACCACATCGGAACCCGCGGCCATAACTGTGGCCAACTCCGTTGTGTGAACAGGGCCTTTCTCTGTATGTTTTTTTTTTTATTACATTTTTAGCATTAAACCTTAACAAAATCACTAACAATGCTTTTCTTAGGCACCACAATCACTGCATCTATATCTTTAATACTTCCTGAAAACCTCCACACCTTAAACAGGTTTTCTTACCATAATAATTGGCTTTACTCTTGTAGGGAAAGGTAAATTAAGACTATTGCTAAATACATTGCTGTTTTAATTTTGCTTTGTTTAGGAGATAAAGAAACTTTTATCTACCGCGAGTGTACACAAGTTTCTCTTGGTTACCGACCCCCTCTTCCTGCTCTCTCTCTTTTATTTGATTGCTCCATAAGCTGCATTCTGACCACTGTGAAGGATTGTGAGTTGGTTGACATCATCTCTAAAAAGTAAAAATCTTTAATCTACATGACCATAGAAAAATCCTTGTGCAACATTTCAGCCCAAATAATGGCCTTTTTCAAGCCACTATTTTGGGATGAAACGTTGTACAGGGATTGTTTGTATGATACTCATGTGGATTAAAGATTTTTACTTTTTAGAGATGCTATCATCTGATTCATGATCCTGTGGTCTATGGTTTGTTAAAATAGGACGAACTCACCCTTAGGACCCACTGTTGCATTGTACTGAACTTTTGTAGACATTTAGGGCCACATGTATGAAAACTAGGTCTAGGTCTAAAATTCACTTTGTTGCCCAGAGCAGCCAATCAGAGCCCATATAACCAATCTGAGCCCACAGTAACCAATCAGAGCTCATAGCGACCAATTAGAGCCCATAGCAACCAATCAGAGCTCATAGCGACCAATCAGATAAAGTTTCTTTATCTCCTAAACAAAGCAACATTAAAACAGCAATGTATTTAACAATACCTTTCCCTACAAAAGATTTCATACATGTGGCCCTTAGTGCTACAAAGATTATTTGTTTGTCCGACCATGGTGAGTCACTCACTGTTGAGTCTGATCTCTGGCACAGGCGTTTGTTTATCTAAGTTAATAACAAATTTAAATCCTGTAGTCTTGTGTACTACTGTAGTCATGTCGCTGTAACAGGAATAGCTAGGAATAGCAGAGCTGTTGACATCAATCACTGCTGTAGACCCACCCACAGCCTGACCAGGAATTGCAAGTCTGAAGCTGCCTGGGGATCTGTAAAACACCATGGTGAAAAAACCCATTTATCACTGGGCAATGAACTCCTTATCTCTCACATCTGACCTCTTTTATAGTATAAAGACCTTCTTTTCAGAAGAGATACAACCAACTCTTACTCTAAGGCCCTGTTCACACGACGGATTTGAACGAGGTTATGGCCGCGGGCTCCGACGTGGTTTCCGCGGCCAAAACCACGTCCAAATCGCGCCCAGTTTATTAACATGGTTTCCTATGGTAAACCGCATTAATATTCACACACTGCCTTGCAGCACGTGTTTGAGAACTCTCCTGTCAATTCTTGATAGGGAGTCCTCAGCGCGCGGCCCCGCGGTGTTGCTGCGGCTGGTACACGGCAAGGCCGCGGCTAGCGGCGCGGTTTTCCCCCTGCCTACTAATTTGCATGGGGGCAAACCCTCGCCCCAAACCACGACCCACTTGCGCCGCAACCACGCCCAGCGCCACAAACCCTCATCAGGAGACACCAGTTTGCAGCGAGGCCAGGACGAGGTTTGGCCGCGGGAACCGTGGCGAAAGCCGCGGCGAACCTGTGGCCAAATCCGTTGTGTGAACATGCCCTAACCTTCATATATCTACCATACTAACCCTGTCTCAGTTTTTTTGCAGCTGGAAACGTACAGTTTCTTCTAATTCTGGGCTCGCTCAACAAATTCCAACTGTTACATCTGCATTCTTGTATCAATCAATTACTGCAAACCTGTAACCCTCCAACCTATCCTCTTGATCCCTGCCACCTCAGCCCCTCTCTTTGGAGCTCTCCTGAATGCACCTTCTTTCTGCATCAAACTTCTCTTCTTGATCTTTTCATTTGACGTAATCTATCCTTCCGGAGTCTAAGAGAACCTTGGCTGGAACCCTCTGGAAGAGCCTTCCCTGCTTCACTTGCTTATGGCGACCTTTAATTTACTTACTCTCCCCGTCCTGTTGGATATCTGTTCCTTTGTCCCAAGTCAAGTTCTTCCTTTCTTCGCCATCTTCTTCTAAAGGTCTCACTGTCCACATCTACTCTCCTTTCAACCTCCATTTAGCAATCACCTACTGACTGCCGGGCCAAGCCACCTCCTTCCTTTACTTTCTGTTGAGTTGAAATTCCCTCTATCATTACGGGGGACTTTAATATCCATATTGACATGCACCATTCAGCTGCCGCCAAACTTTTACTTTTTTCTTCCTTCTTCAGCCCCTTGCAGTTGGAACCCACCTCTGTTCCATATCTAACTTTTAAAACTTTTCTCTCCATATAGCTGACCACAACCTGCTTACAACTTGCTTCTCCACCATTACTCATGATGAGCTTTCCATGCTATTCTCCAAATTTACCAAAACAACCTGCCCTCCAAAACCCTTTTGAACACTTTAGTAATTATTGTAAAAATATTTATTAGGTGGTTTTATGCTGGGTGATTCCCCATTTAGAGGTAGAGGAGTTCTAAGTGAGGGTTGTCATACAATTGGGAGGGTGGAGTTTTTGAAGATAGGTAATTTCCTGTTTCATTGTCTCTTCCTCTCTCCCTCACCAGATGGAATGGAAGAAATTTCTGTACAGAATTAGGGAAGTATAATACTGGCACTGAGCACATTCACAGCATGTAATAGTATAGGGTGTAATGTAATCAGGAGATGTGAGTGGGATGTTTTCCATAACACACAAGGGATTATAGTCCCCTCAGACACCATCCACCTCATGTATCTGCTTCACTCCTGTGTTCACACTGCAGACACGGTGGATACTTTGTACTTTTAACACTGTTATAATCCCCATGTGGTGTCTGCAGCTTCCTGGTGTGATAAGGATTGTGAGGAGTGTGACATGAGGAGCAGCCTTAGGACAGGCAGTAGATATGGGTACATGTTACTCAGCATGGAAGGAAGACACAGAAATTAGGGACAATGGTGAGAGAGGAGTAGAGGACATTATAAAGATGAGGATCAGTATGCAGACTGGTGAGAGAGACGCATGGGACATCATAAAGAAAAGGATCAGTATGCAGACTGATGATAGAGGAGCAGGGGACATCATACAGATGAAGATCAGAACGGGGACTAATGAGAGAGGAGGAAGGGACATCATACAGATGAGGATCAGTATGGAGACTGATGAGAGAGGAGCAGGGGACATCATACAGATAAGGATCAGCATTGGGAGTGATGAGAGAGGAGCAAGGGACATCATATAGGTGAGGATCAGCATGGGGACTGATGAGAGGAGCAGGGGACATCATACAGATAAGGATCAGCATGGGGACTGATGAGAGGAGCAGGGGACATCATACAGATAAGGATCAGCATGGAGACTGATGAGAGAGGAGCAGGAGACATCATACAAATAATGGGGAGGGATGTGAGGAGCAAGGGACATCATATCGATGAGGAGCTGCATGGAGGCTGGTAAAGAGAGGAGCAGGGGACATCATATAATGAGGATAGTATTGGAGCGGGATGAGAGAGGAGCAGGGGAAATCATACAGATAAGGATCATCATGGAGACTGATGAGAGAGGAGCAGGGGAAATCCTACATATAAGGATCATCATGGAGACTGGTGAGAGAGGAGCAGGGGACATCATACAAATAAGGATCAGCATGGGGCGTGATGAGAGAGGAGCAAGGGACATCATATAGATGAGGATCAGCATGGAGACTGGTGAGAGAGGAGCAGGGGACATCATATAGATGAGGATCAGTATGGAGAACGATGAGAGAGGAGCATGGGACATCATATAGGTGAGAATTAGTATACAGGCTGGTGAGAGAGGAGCAGGGGACATCATACAAATAAGGATCAGCATGGGGAGTGATGAGAGAGGAGCATGGGACATCATACAGATGAGGATCAGTATGGGCACTGGTATTTTATGGACACACATTTCAACTTCATGTTACCAGAGTTGTATCCTAATGCTGCTGGGTGCAGATTCTCCATTCCTGTATATTAATAGTGGTGGATACAGGTCAGTTATAGAATCCAGTGTTCTGTATGGGATCTCCATAGCTAGATCTGGATAGTATGTGTCCTCCATGCTAGTGGTGAACATATGATGGTCTGATCCCTCCATGTTAGAAGGGCATATGGAGGCTATGGTGGACAGGTGACTAGTCCTCTGCCTGATGTATGTAAGCCCCATACACGGGGAGTCTGTACACTTTTCTACATGTCATTACATTTTGCTCCTGTTGCCTTGTGGTTATCTTCCACCTTACAGCTGCTGTTTATACTGCTCATTCTCCATTTTGCGTGTTACCTTCAGGTATTACTTAAAATGGTGGATGACATTTGTAGGATTAAGGATTAGTCAGTGGTTTCAATCCAGTTGAGGGGGGCTCTTGGTTATTGTTTTATATTGGAATTCAATAACTTAGTCAGTTTTATGTTAGAAAAAAGTGAACAAGACTTCACTTGTGCTTGGCGTTGTTTGGGAGGGCCCAAAGGTTTTATACCAAATAGACTACAAGGGCCTGATTTTAAAACGCCTGCAGGTTGGGGGTCCCCTTTCATCCAGTGTACACTATCCCCGCGCTGCCGTATCCCCCCGCCCGCCGTCGTTTTGGGTCCTAAGCCCCTACCAGTCGCTAAGCTTCGGCTTTCGGCTTTGGGCCTTTGGGACGGAGGTGGCGGGACTAACGTATGTGCGTCCGCCGGACCAATACAGTTTTGATGTTTAACGGGAGAGAGCTCCGAAAGGGATAGGAAAACCGAAAGGGCGGGCCCGTCGCGCCCGGGGTGCAGGGGGGTGTGCGCGTCAACGCTCCCGCCCCGGCCTGGGGAGTCCCCCACCCCGAAAAAAGACCGGGAGCAGCGCCCCCGGGCGGGGAGCGAGGGCAGGAAGTGCTGTCATTTTCTTATTTTTAAATTTTCTCTATTCATGCTGGGGGGCCCATTACTATTTTAATATTTTGCAGGGGGGGGCAATTTTCTACTGTTATATGTGCAGGGGGGGGGGCTTTATCTATTGTTATATTGCAGGGGGGGCCATTATTATTTTTATATGGCAGGGGGGGGGGCTATTACTATAATGTGCAGGGAGGGGGGGGATTATCTATTGTTATTGTGCAGGGGAAAGGGGGTTTATCTTTGTTTATGTGCAGGGGGGTTTATCAAAGTTATATGGCAGGGAGGGGGGCTATTTACTGTTATATGTGCAGGGGGGCTATTTTTCTCTGTTATTGTGCAGGGGGGGGGCTATTATCTATTGTAAAGTTTTCAGGGAGGGGGGCTTTTAAACTATGTTTAATTGCAGGGGGGGGGGGCTTTATTATTGTTATTTGAGGGAGGGGGCCTTTTTACTATTTTATTGTCAGGGGGGGGGCATTACTATTAAGTCAGGGGGGGGGGTATTTTTCTATTGTTATATGTGCAGGGAAGGGGGCTATTATCTATTGTTAAAAATTAAGGGGGGGGTATTATCTATTGTTATATGTCAGGGAGGGGGGGTATTTACTGTTATATGTGAGGGGGGGGGGCTATTACTTCTGTTTTATGTGCAGGGAGGGGGCTATTATCTACTGTTATATGTCAGGGAGGGGGGGGTATTATTCTTTAATGTGGGGAGGGGCTATTTTTCACTGTTAGTCAGGGGGAGGGGCATACTACTGTTAAATTTTTGCAGGGAAGGGGGGCTATTATCTACTTGATAGGCAGGGAGGAGCTATAATCTACCCTACAAAAGTGCTGTGGGGGCCAAAAGTATCTATATACCTGCGGGGGCCAAACCCGCCCATATACCTACGGGGGGGGTCCAAACCTGCCCATATACCTGCAGGGGACCCTAACCTGCCCATAACCTCTGGGGGATCAATAACTCCCAAAACCCTAGGGGACCCATAACCGCCCATATACCTGTGGGGGGTCAATAACCTGCCCATAACCTGCTAGGGGACCCATAACCTGCCCATATACCTGCTAGGGACCCCAAAACCTCCCATATACCCCGTGGGGGGTCAAAAACCTGCATAACCTACAGGGGGACCTAACCTGCCAATTTTCCTTTCTGGGGGATCCATAAACCCCCCTATACCGCTAGGGGCCCCTAACCTCCCATATACCTGCTAGGGGACCCCTAACCTCCCATATACCTCTGGGGGGTCAATAACCTGCTATAACCTGTGGGGAATACAAAAAACGACCTACCTACTGGGAGATATATAAATATATAACCACCACTGGGGGAGTAAACTTACGGGGGACCCTTACCTTCACTGGGGGAACATAATTTACTGCTGTGAATCGCTAAAAGTCGTTAAGCCGGTTTTTAGGCCTCAAGACAAGTCATTGATAAGATTGCAATCGACTTCCGCGGACTCCAGCGGTTGTTAAAGCCGGTTTTTAAGGCCCAAGTCGATTGTTAAAACCTTAGCAATTTCCTCCGGGCTAGTGTACCAGCAGATACAAGTGGATTGGGGGTCCCTTTGGGGATAGGGGGGCGCGTGTCAGGGTGACATTTAGTTGAGGACAGTCAGACTACTCCCACATATTTAAAAAGCCAACCTGAATAAATAAGGTCGCCCCCCGACTGCACTTTATGGCTTGTGGCTGCCGGCAGTTGACCTTTTAGTTATTATGGGATATTGTCCACCTTCTCTAGTCTTCTTGACTTCTCTATGTTTAGATATGTATTTTATGGTTTTTTGTTGCCTATGCTATCAATGACACATATATATTTGTATTTTTAGTGTGGACATGGCCATGGGGCCAAAGGGGCTATTAACGCTGGAGATTTTTCCTGCCCCATTCAGGGTAAAGGTTTGGACACCAAAAGAGTTTCTCTCCTATTTGATAATAATATGAAAAATACAAAAATAATAAAAATAAAAACAAAAAAATAAAAATAAAATAATAATAATAATAATAAAAGTGGTGATTGGCAACCCTATTTAAACTGTTCTTTCCCAAAAATTGCAATTCTGGGTGGCACCTCTGACCTTTTTTTGGTTTACATTGTGGTTTGTGATGTCTATTGACTGTCGATGGAGAATTTGGTTATCAACAAACATCATTTTACACTGGCTTTTGTCATTGCATGACCCAGAATGTACTAATAGCTAATTTTGTTTGCGGCTAGTAGTTTATAGTGGTCCCTACACTGGTATGTTGAAATACAGAACAATACTAACAGAAAAACCCAAACAAAATGGTCAGCAAAAAAAAGGTCAAAACCAAATGGAAACAAGTACAGAACGGCAGCAAAAAGCGGAGGTAAAGAAGGGGGGCATAGGGGGTCAATATCTAAGCAGTCCAAAGGAAGTAAACACCAGCTTAAGTTTCAAGGAGACTATCACAGCGAGGTTCCAGAGAAAAAACTGGTCTTTTCTTCAAGTTCCGGGCCCAAAGTTGAAAACCCCCCCTCTGATTTTTAAACCCAACAAACCAATTAGGACAAGGGAACGAGTGGCAAAGGAACTTGTCCATAACCCTTTAGGCTAGATCGTCTGAGCAAACACTAGACTGCAGAAGCGAGATGTGTGGTAGAAACCTGTCAAAAACCACAGTTGCCCTGATTTTAGACGTGCGCCCATGTAAAAATTTGCACAAAAAAGGGGAACCTTTCACATAGTTTATGCCCCTCTTGTGAGGACAGACAAGCTAGTGTTAGCCCTGCTTTTTCCCAGCGCGGCCCCCTTATTCTGTAAAATGTTTAGTTTTGTGTATTTAATGCTCAAATCTGCAGTTTTCGCCAGAAGAGCCCATCAAAAGGTCAGTTTTTTTTAAAGCCCCCCCCACCTGAGGCTAGCCCCCGCCCATCAACTGAAAAACCTATTACTTTGAATAGGTAGAAACATGTGAATAACTGTCAGTGGGGGGGGCAGCTTTTGGTGGGCGGGGTTTTCACCTCCTGAATAAATTTGGGGTAAATCTCTAAAACGCGCATCTTCAGAAAAAGGGCCCACGCGCGGGAAACAGCAGGTCTGAACTAGCTGTGCGCCCTCAAGAAAGGGGGAATAATCTAGGACAGATTTCCGTTAAGGGAAAATCAGGGCCAAAATAAAACCCAATTAACCCCCACTAAAAGAATTCATCAGTGCATGCGAGCCATTAGCTCAGGATCTCATATGCAGTCTGATAGACAGTGTTAAAATTCCATTAAAATTTGAAGCACCAGGCCTAAAAAGACCTTTGTGAGCAGATAAATTATTTAGTTTTTGCCTCTCTGTATTTCAACAGTCGTAACTTTCTAATTTTTTTTTATATTATTTTTTGCAGCGTGATCATAAAAAAGTGTTTTTCTGCATTTTTAAAAAAAATTATTTTATACACCATTAAATTTTTCACACCCCCACAAACCCTGAAAATTACTTCTACAGGTTTTATTACGGTCCTGTGGATACCTAATATGTGTGGGTTTTCTTTTTTGGGTTTGTGGTAATTATCACAATTATTCTTTTTATTTAACATTTTTTTTTTTTTTTTACTATTGTTTTAATCCCATTAAGGGATTAGTAATGTATTAGCATACTCTTGTATACTTCTGTATGCTAATACATTACACTATGGGCCCGTATGAATTTGGAACTGACGCCGTTTCAAATAGCTTTAAAGGCAGTGTAGAATGCGCCAAAAGTTAAAGCTGTTCTTTGAAGGGCAAAAATTCAGGGGATGTAGAGCCAATACCACAAAATCGCTCAGGCACCCCTTTACCCCGGTCTGGCTGTTTTTCTCAGGGATTTCATACAGGGGGTGTAGAGCCAATACCCCAAGTTGGCTCAGGCACCACCTTTAAACCCCGGGCTGGTGTTCTTTTGCAGGTCAACATACAGGGCAGTGTAGAGCCAATACACAATCTGGCTCAGCACCACCTTTACCCGGGCTGGCGCTTTTCGCAGGTCATACAAAAAGGGGATGTAGAGCTAATACCCCAAACTGGCCAGGGACCACCTTTACCCCCGGTCTGGGTTTTTTTTGCTATCTACATCAGGGCAGTGTAGAGCCAAAATCAAAGTCAGGCTCAGGGCCCCCTTTACCCTGGTCTGGCTGTTCTTTGCAAACATCATACGGGCGTGTGAGCCAAAACCACAAGTCTGGCTGGGACCCCTTTACCGTCTGGCTGTCTTTCTGCGGCAAAAAACAGGGCATGTGGCCAAACCCCAAGTCTGGCTCCCCACCTTTCCCCCCGGTTGGGGTTCTTTTGCGGGCATCTACAGGAGTGTAGAGCCAAACCACAGTCTGGGTTTAGGGGCCCACCTTTTACCCTGGGCTGTTCTTCGGGTCATACAACAGGGGAGTGTAAGCCTAACAAGTTTGGCTAAAGGGACCACCTTTACCCGGTCTGGCTGCTCTTCTGAGGTCATACATACTGGCAGTTAGAGGCAATTCCACAAGCTGGTCAGGCACCACCTTACCCTGGCTGGCTGTTTTTTCGCAGGTAACTACAGGGCACCCAGAGCCAATACCACAAATTGGCTCAGGGACCCCTTTTTCCCGGGCGGTTTTTCTTCTGCAGGCATCATAAGGGCAGTTAGAGCCAAAACCCATTCTTAGGCAAAAATTTTTCCCTGGTCTGGTGTTCTTTGCAGGTCAACATACAGGCGTGTAGAGCCAAAACCCAAAACTGGCTCGGGACCACCTTACCCTGGGCTTTTCTTTCAGGCATACATACAGGGGATGGTGTCAATACCACAAAATCTTGCTCAGGCACACCTTTACCCCGGGCTGGCTGTTTTCTGAATCATCAACAGGGGGTGAGATCCCAATACCACAGTCTGGCTCGGGACCCCTTACCCCCGGGCTGGCTGTTCTTCTGCAGGGCATACTGCAAGGTCTTTAAAAGACAATGGGCTCCGTTTTCCCCCTCCGGGGACTCCAAAACATGTCTAAGTGCACGGCCCGGCCTAGATGAAAGACAAAGTCACGACGCGTTAGTTCTGGTCCAAATCTATCCATGCACTCCTCTCCTTTATTCAGCGCTGCATCACGATATGTAATTATTCGGGATGCAGTGGGCGGGGCCAGCGCGAGTGGGACCAGTCCATAGAGAGGGGTTGAGCACAAAGATATCTCTAATGGTCAAAGTTATGACCAGCAGATGAAGATTTCTGGTTGTATCAGGTCAGCTGCTATCTGGGACATGTATCGAAAACCAGGTGAGCTTGTTGGTCAGGATGACTATGTACAGGGAATCGCGTCCATCTTGAATGCCTCAATTCTGCACAATCATCGTACCCTCAAGATGGACTAATCTGATATGGTCTTATAAGGAGTAAAGCTTGGTATCTTTTTCCTTATAAACAAACTTCTTAGCTTATGGAAACACTCATGGACACATATTAGCGATTAACCTCTCACATTCCCCCCTAAAATTGCAAGCTTTCCCTATACTCAAACTCTAATTTTCATAGATTTAGGCCTTTGGCAGCTGCTCACACCGTGGGGGATGGGGTTGGGGATTTTTCTTCTGAGGATGTCGGCATGAATCCATTTCTATCAAACAACTCCCTGTCCTTCCTCTGCACTACCTATCTTCTCCGATAGTGAGGTCTCCCCGTTCAAACCCTAAATTAAATTGCGATTCATTTCTGGTGTTTGGAGCATTTTCCTTTACTTGAAATTGGGGAATGTTCTCAAATCTTTTCCATGGCATCAGAGGTTCGGCTGTTCCTTGCATCTCTTAAAACATACCACAGGTTCCTCCAGAGGCTATTTAGCTAGTAGATTTTTCTATAAAGGCGGGGACACAAAAGCAAAGAACAACATCAAAACCTCCAGAATAACCAGTAGAATTTGTACCAATTTGTTTGTAACCATGGTGAGCTTCTCACCCTCCAGTTCCAATCCGTCAACCAATTAGCCCAGGAAGTAATCCACTCCTTAATTCATCTCCCTTAAGTTCTTTCGATAAATTCTGATTTTACCCATGGCAACGGTAATCTGTCCCATTCAACCCCTGTGTTTGTTCAGCACGAGCATTCCTCTCCTACCAATAGCCAACAATTACTTCCACCTTTCACGGCTAAACCCATGGTCTATTGCCAATTCGGCTGTTTTTTTCTGTCAGGGTCCATCAGGTATTCGTGGCCTAGCTTCCTCCGTAGACTACCCTTGAATCCATCTCTGCTGTTAATTTGGAACAAACTCTCGTTGTTATAATAAATATAATTAAAGCCAATCTACAATTTTTGTTGATTCTGTGACATGTGGAATAAGAGACGGTCAAACCCTTGCAGCTATCTGGTCTGGGCTTTAAACTAGGTCTGGACCCCGCAGGCGGGACCCCTATGGGCATCGATTAGACATTGAGTCCCCATCCTAGCAAAGCTTTGGGATTACTCTCCTTTTCCTTCGGAAGGATTCGCTAGGGTAGTCCGATCCAATGGGTGAACGTGGCCTCTAAAAGCATGGACACATTTAACCAGTCGTACATTGACCTTTCACACAGGGGTGTGAAATCTGCTTCTTAATCGCCATCCTCCACACAACAAGTAACACAAGGAATACGAAGAGCATCATCTAGTGGTGTGTCCCTTTTGTAGTGAGAGGCGTGGGATCTCAGGCTTGTCTGTTTCCGTTCATATTTACTGAGTCGGTGGTGACCAAACCACTGTGAATGGACCGATCAAGATCTGGGTTCTAGGCAATTTCTCGGATGTCCTCTTTTCACGTATAACACGTCATCTCCGTGGTTTAAGTCGTGTACAATTCACTGTAGATTCTGTAAAGAGTAAGCAGAAATAGCGCACATGCGCAGAATTAGTCTACAACTCTCTTAGACAATGATCAATCACAAATTGGACAGTTTCTATCCCTATGTTTTCTCCTAACTCTTGTTCTCTGATTTCAAACCGGTAAGGAGTTTTACCTAAAACAGAATTCAACAGGGGGGTGCATGCCATGTTTATCCCTGTAGAGTGGTGTCTGAAATGGTACAGAACGAATTGAGTGGAGAATTCTAGTCCAACGGTAATATGGGGAATCACTGGTCATCCTTTCAAGAGTTTGTTCTTCAGCGTACCCTTCATTCTCTCTACCTTCCAGAGCTATGGGGAGATGGTACAGGAGTGTTGGAGGCCCAAATCTACCCCTAACATTTTCCATAATACCCGGCAAACCGAGGAAGAGAATGCGAACCCGTGTCTGACTCGATCACCTGCAGAGGATATCCAAATCGGACAAGACTATTTCCTAATCAACTTCTTTAGCGCCGTTACTTTGGACTTCCAAGTTGGTCACTGAGGTTATGCTTCTGGCCATCCTGAAAACATGTCCACTGCCACTAAACATATTCGTTTTTTCCACTCTTTTGGCATCTGGAATGTGAGTCCACATGAATCCTCTTGGAATGGATCATCCTGGTTGCTTCGCCAAGTGCTGTCATGGAACTTCTGAGCTTAGGGATAGGGTTTGCCAGGTGCACAGGACTGAACATAGCTGAACTTGTTAGGCCCGAAATCATGCGCTGATACTGGGGTCATGTGTGACAGCTGTCTGCACATAAAGCCAGTGCTTGGTTCTTTCCTCTGTGAGGTGGCCCCATGGCTCCCATGCACTAGCGAGATACAGGGTACTATTCGAGCACTATGGAATGCAAGAGAAAACGAAAAGAAGTTCTAGTAAAAATAATAAAAAAGGTATATATACCGTTATACATAAAACAAAAAAAGAGTATAGTGTTTAAAAAAGTCATTGTATTCAATAGGCTTTCTGCCTGCACAGTACTCCTTCCCTTCTTCACATTGTTTGTTTCCTTGGAGGGCCAGGGTTTTGTCTTCATCAACCAACCGGTCGCCTGTGGGTGCCATTTCCTGGTTTCTCCAGTCTTCAGGCCAGGTGTGGTCATTCCTGTTTCCTTGAGATACAACCTCTTTCCTTCTGAGTCTCTGTATGATTGCCAAATGGGGAGTATCGTCCGATCCAGCCACTTGGATGAAACGGCACCTAAGGCCGCTGTCTTGGCTGCTTTGGATCTGCGTTATGGTTTCCCCCTTGGCTTCCCTGCTTTTCGCTTCTAACCGTGAGCCTTGAACTTTCAGGGACTGCTACCTTGTTGGCAATTCAAGGGCTGCGACAGTAGGGACTTGATTGCACTGCATGCATCTACAGGGGTTCCTGCTGCTTGTGGATGAATCCTCTATTCTTCCAGATTTCATCTCTGTGGTTATTGCAAATCCTGTATGAAAATTCCGTTTTCAGTGAGCATATCTTAACCTCTGTCACATAGGTTGAGGATCCTCTTGAGGAATTTCTTCAGTCCCCACCACTGTGGCTGGTGATGTGATTTCTCGCATAGTTCAAGCCAATCATGATCTAGTGATCTTTCACTTCCTTGTCATCACTCATCCCTCATCCCCCCTTCGCGCGTGGAAGAAGAGTGGCTGGGTTCAGAACAGTGGCACCGCTTGAAAGACAGCAATTGGAGGGCAGCAAGTAAACAGCACTGTAAGCGTAGATGGCGCTGATGAGTCATATGCCTCGGCAATGTCTGCTGTAGGACAGCAGCAAAGTCATGGGGGGGTCTGAATATATAACATCATGTCCCAGGACGATGTCTGCGGTACTTAATACAGTATAAATCTGTGCGGCTTGTACAAGCCTTCAAGCAAGTTGGGCGCGCTGTAGCGAGCAACTGGATCCAGACGTGCTGAATAGTATCCTAAGGGGCTTGTTTCCAGCATGTCTTTGAGTGATGACTCCAGAGCGTGTCCACCTTGACTCAGAAACAAATAGATTGGAAAGGCTGTTATAGGTCGCAAAGGCCAAGGGCTGGAGCTTTCGAGACAGCTGCCTGTAAAGCCGCAACAGCATGCTTTCCTGTTGTGCATAGATTGCTGCGTTGGGGAGCGGCCTGTCGCGAAAACTTGGGCCTCCGGTTTTAATGCAATCATAAGCGATTGCAGATTTCGTTAATTGCTTCTGGTAATCCATTGTCAAAGTAGGTGATCAGAACTAAAAATGACCTGGAGTTATGTCCTGAACTTCTCTGTTATTTCATGAGGTTCTTATAATGGCGAAGGACACGGTCATCTGTCAGATGTCTAGTTCCTTGGGGCAATACAATGACCATAGGAAGATAACCTTCCGCTTGTACACACGGATAGTTTATCTGAGACACCTTGCAGTTGGACAGTTTGTGGAGATGTTAGGAGTAAGGAAATTGGAATTCCAGCTGTCCCATGACCCAGGGTTCCTCCCCAGGAAGTTAAGTCATCCACATACTGAAGAAGTGTAACATCCGGGTGGGCTCTCTATCCATGGTTGTACCGGAAACCCTCATCACTTGAGTGAATTGATTAGGAAAACTAGTTCTGGCTCCTTGACAGTGTTTCTGAGTCCAGGTGAGCTGGGAGCCTGAAGTGAACATGGCAAACAGGTATTCTGGCTGTCTTCAAGAAGAGAGGACACTGAAGAACGCATAGCTAAGCATCCACACACTGTGGAAGCAGAAAGTTTGCAAGAGGCATCATGGACAATCAAGGTGTTCGGACTTCTGGGACCAAATGGAAGTTCCTAATATGGTGGGCTGCACATTAACTGCTCGCACAATCTTGCACTAGCCTGTACCTTGGGGCTCACCTTCTTTCCTCTCTCTTGACTGGATAATAGCGCGTGATGACATGGTAGATGTCGACTTAATTAGTACACCATCGTTTAGTAAGTCTCGGATCTGAATCTTCAGTCCCTTCTTGCTGTCCAAACTTCAAAGGGGTATTTGTGTAAACGGATAAGCGCTCTACCTTTCAGAGACAACCTGACACAAGCAGGTACGGCAGTAATCCAACATCGTCAGGACCATCAGAGACCGATAAAGTCCCATGAGGTCTAGCTGTTGTAGAAGTTGGTAGGTGGAATCTTGGGACACGGCTTCCATTAGGGACATCATAACCTGCAGGTAAAGGCCTTAACGGCACAGCGGTACGCTACCATCTTCCAGATGCCGGGTCAAATAAGGTCTAATACCATGCCACTGGAGTATACTGTATTTGTGCCCTCATGAGCTCATGAAGGTCCGCTCCTAGTAGATTCACAGGGCGAGGTTACTGATACTAGGAAAACGGACATCCACTCAAGTCAGGGAATGGACCAGCATTAATTTTGGCACGGTGAAGGCTACTTCGTGAATGCGACCCTCTACCACCAATACAAGTACAGCTGAAGTAAGTCAGATGGAGATCTGGACCCCCAGGGTTAGGACTTGGCTGAAATCACAGATGTGCGCCGCACCCATGGTCCACCATAAAATTCTGTAGGCTGTCCAGCGACAGGGAATTTATAACCCCACACATCTGTTTTTCAGCTACAGAAAGAACGTGGGGACTGGCGGCTGGCCTTACACCTTCATCGGGGGGAGCCCTCCTGGTTTTGTGGTATCGACCTGTTCCCTATTGTACAACTTAGCGATAACCAGGGAGGAATTTTGAGTGGTTGCGGACCCTGCACATCGACGATTTAAAAAGACCGGTGTCTGATTGCAGCGCCAGCAAAAATGGAGTTCTCTGGACCCTTGAGGGTTCCAGTGGAGGGCCTCTGGACTGTGAAGGGCCTCTACTGGGAGGAGCTGGTGGTACAGGGGCTGGGTACACCTCAAGTCAATCCACCGTCTTCACACCATTATGTCATTGCCTTCCTTTATGCTCTTCCTGTCCTTTTGCAACCACTTTAGTGAAACACTTACTGACAGGATAGAGCTCCTTGTACTCTGGACGGCGTACAACTCTGGTCTTGCACAGCACAACGACTTTCTAAGGCTCTTCTTCACAGGCCCATCAATCAAAAGCTCTAACCAACAAGGGAGCATTTGTAATCTTAATTGTGTCTATGGTAAAATCCCTAGACTATCCTCGTACTTGCAGCAACAAAACGAGCAGCAAATGTGTGTCTACGGCCTCCATTCTCTCTTGTTGGAACATCCTGCAAGGGAAAGCTTGGTCAACTCAGGCAGTTTCTGGGCCCCACACTTTCAATTTGTTTCCGCAATACTTAGTGGACCAGACGTCATGACCCATTGACCCACAGTAACAGACTATATTCACTTTTGGGTACTGAGACACTCTTGGACACATCGGGTTCCCATGTTCCCCATTGTCCGGCAATCTGTCTTCTTTGTTGGGGACTGGTATACTTAGTCCGCCACCAGCTATGGGTTTCGAGAGAACCTTGATTTGGGGATGTACAGTCCCAACTGTCCGGTGCGCACCTGTCCAAGAGTTAAGTGCGAACGTCGGCTGATGCAGCCCTGAACTCCCTGTGGTAGGATCCATCCCCTCACCCCATATGGGGTGAGATCCGGGGCAACCTCGGTCCTTCCCCCGGGGCTGAGTTGGCCTGGAAGCATCGTTCTCAGTCCTCTACTGATACCAAGGACGTACACTGTTGGCCGGTGGTGGGGCGGTTTGTGCTCCTGAGCCGGTGTCTCAGCGTTCAGGCCGGTGCGCCTGATCACGTCTCTGCAGTGGGGCTGTGGTACCACTGATAGTCTAGCCCCTGAGGTCGACCTAAAGGATATAGGGGCCTGCGGGACATGGTGATGGTTTCAGGGTGTCGCCCTCTGGGGGCGTTTTCGGGCACACTACAGACTCTTCAACAAGTTTCCCACCCAGTCCGATTTGTTCTCTCCACATACATTCACAGGTCCACCCTTCCGACCAATTACGGACGCCATTGAGTAGGCGGGTGGCGCATGCCCAGCGGCCATCTTCTGAATTACAACACTCAGTCGGTTGACATACTTCATGTAACACATACAACTACTTCACAGCGCTCTCGAGAACCTCCAGTACCCTTCAACTTACACATAACTTTCCCTTCCTGCAGTCCCCTTGCCAACTCTCAAATGACGTGCCATGTCTAACCATCCTGATCACACAACTTGCCTCGATACTCTTTCTATGAGCTTCCAGCCACTTTTGACGCTGGAGCTGTCCCCTCTCTAGGACAATCCCACCAAGGTTTTTCTACATCTTCCTACATGATTTACATAGTTCTGTCCCTTCTTCCAGAGAGTCAATCTATTTTTCCCTCTCAGGTCTCAGTAACTGCGGGTAACTTTTATGTTCTCGTTAAACATGTTTAAACATGAATGATACCTCCTCTTTCGTCTACTTTCCTGGTAATACTACACAAAGTGTGGCCACCACTTTGTGTCCCGGTGTTCACAGTCTCTCAGCGCTCGCGAACACTATCTCAAAATAAAAAAAGTCCCCTAACCTACCCAAAACAATAGTCCCATTCACCGCTGTCAACAGTAAATTACCTACTGTAGGGCTGTACACCTCGCGGTATCTTCACCAACCTCCCAGAAGCTCCCCTATTGAGATTTAGCTTCTAATCTCCGACCCACGCAGACTGCTGATCAGACACTGACCTGTCCTGTCAGTAACAGAGATGAAAGAGTGCCTCAACTATCTTCCTCAGACTGCCGAGGCTATATTTTTAAGCAAATTGCTACACGAACCATAGCCGGGGGAACAGGCTCAGTGACTTCATAATGACTCAGCCGCTTAACCATCCGCACTTTCACAATGGTTTTCGGCGACCGTGGACATGTACAGATCCTATTTATCTAAGACAGTCACTGTATTATACCACCCACTTGAACAGCCGTGACAACAATTACTAACCAGCGACAACATCAAAGAGGGCCAGACGGCAGTAGAATAGCATAATAATAGTTATCAACTTACCGTGACAGTGTAGAGCCAATGCCACAAGTCGTTGGTCATCGCACCACCTTTACCCTGGTCCCTGTTTCTTCTGCATGTCATACATACAGGAGACAGTGTAGAGCCAATGCCACAAGTCTGAGCTCAAGGCACCACCTTTAACCCTGGTCTGGCTGTTTCTTCTGCAGGTCACACATACAGGGCAGTGTAGAGCCAATATCACAAGTCTAGGCTCAGCACCACCTTTACCCTGGTCTGGCTGGTTCTTCTGCAGGACATACATACAGGTGCAGTGTAAGCCAATATCACAAAGTCTGGCTCAGGCTCCACCATTCACACCTGGTCCGGCTATATGAAGCGTTCACATTCTGGCAGGTGCATAGGTACATGTGCTAGTGGTAGGAGCCAATACCACTTTCTGAGCTCATGCACCACCATTACCCTGGTCTTGCTGTCTTCCTTCTGAAGTCTCATACATACAGGGCAGATGTAGAAGCCAATACTTCTAGTCTGGCTCAGGCACCACATTTGCCGGGTCCTGGCTTGTTCTATCGCAGGTCATACAATGCAGGACACTTGTAGCAGCCAATACCACACGTCCTGGCTCACCACCCACCTGTACCCTGGTCTGGCTGTTTCTTCTGCAGCAGTCATACAATACAGGGCAGTCTAGAGCCATAACCATTCCAAATTCTGGCTCAGGCACCAACCTTCTTACCCTGGTCTGGCTGCTTCTTTGCAGGTCATCAAAAGAGCAGTGTAAGCCAATACCGACCAGTCTGCGCTCAGGCAGCCACCTTTACCCTGGTCTGGCTGTTTCTTCTCAGGTCATGACATACATGTGGCAGTGTAGAGCCAATACCACAATGTTCTGGCCTCAGGCACCACCTTTACCTGGAGTCTCCTGGCTTTTCGTCTGCAGATCATGCATAAAAGGCACAGTGTATAGCAGGGCTCTTCACTGTGGAATAAAATCAGCCCATGGCACAAAAGCCCCCAGCAGCCCACATACAATTCCTGCCTTAAAAATTCCCTTGTTTCTCGCACTACGCCCCTGTTCGTAAAATAAACTACACTTAAAAACGCTACTTTCACATCGTGAGTTGTTGTTTGGGTGCTAATTTTGTGCATGATAGGCAGAGCAGTTAATCACTGTCACATTCTCTGCACAAAAAAGGCATAAAAAAAATGCACCAAAACCCGCACTGTGTAGAGCCCCCTACACACAAGCAAGAAAGAAAAAGTGGATGCAGAAATCCCCTCATCAGAGAGTCAGTTGTGCACTTTTACAATCATTTGACAAAGGCCCACACGTACACTACATAAGCACCAGCATAAACCTACCAACCCCACCAATCACATCACCAGTTAGTCAGTGTCCCCATCACATGAAATACACCACTGATTCAACACAGAAGTAAAATGACCCCTGAACATGCACATGGACTCACAGGAGACGTCAATCTACTGAGAGTAGGAGGTAATTTTGTTCTCCTCTCTCCTTTCTTCCTCCATCTGTCCCAAAACCTCCATGATGTCTTTCCTGATGATTGTTTCCCTCTCCATTTCTTTCTCTGTCCAGTACATGCATGCAATGAGTCTTCTTCTCCATGTCACTACTCGCCCCTGTAGAATTACCACAAATACATCTTAGAACTCCTCCTTTTCCACGCACTTTTCCTATCAACTTCCCAACTAATTACAAACTCCCCACTCCATAGAAGCCCCAAATAGTAATAGATGCCCCTACACAGTAATTGATAACCCCAAACAGCGTATGGTAGACCCTAAAAATTAGAAATTAAAAAAATCATATAAGTGCCATGTAAATAGGTATCCCCCCCCCCCCTTTAGTGTAGGTTTTCACGCCCACCTATTAGGCTAGATCATTATATAGACCTCCCTAAAGCAGGTATATAGGGCTGCCCCCATAAATATTCCAGGAGCTAGTGCTAGTCCCCAGTAACTAGCCAGAGTAGCTAGGGCTGCCCCCAGACATTAGGGACCAGACAGGCTGTCCAGTCTAATCTAGGCAGGCAGGCATGCCAGATATAGGCAGGCATGGCAGTAATATAGGCACGGCAGGGCCATTCATAGGAGGCAGGCCATTCTATAGGGAGGCTAGGCGGCAGCTTCATAGGGAGCAGGGCCACTTTAAGGCAGGTAGGAGTCACTTATAGGGCAGATAAGCGGCCACTCTTTATAGCATGCAGGCCACTTTTTTCGAGATACAGGGCCACTTCATAGGCAGCAGGGTCAGTTTTGTAGGAACAGGGCCACTTATATGCAGGCAGGGCCACTTATAGGAGGCAGTGCCAGTTTTTTATAGTAGCAGGCTACTTTCTATAGCAATGGTCAGGGCCATCTTAGGCCAGGCAGGGCCAGTTTTATAGGCAGTCAGAGCTATCTTGAGGCAGTGGCTATGTTTTTATAGGCAGGCAGATCATATCTTAGCATGGCAGGCAGTTTTTAATTAGGCTAGCAGGGCTATCTTAGGCGAGCTAGTGTTATAGGCAGGCAGGGCTAGTGTTATAGGCATGGCCAGGGCTATCTATAGGCAGGCTTGTGTTATAGCAGGTAGGGCCACTTATAGGGAGCAGTCAGTTTTATAAGGCAGAGGGCTACGTTTTATAGGCATGCAGGGCTAAGTGGTTCTAGCAGGCCAGGGCTAGTGTCTAAGCTGGCAGGGCTGTAGTCTCTAGCAGGCTATTCTTATAGGCAGGCAGGGGATATCTAAGCCAGGGCTAGAGTACATTAGGCCAGCAGCTGCCACTTATACGGCAGCAGGCCACTTATGGAGGCAAAGACAGTTTTATAGGCAGAGTCAGGGCTTACAGATTATAGAGACAGAGGGCTATCTAGCAGCGGGGCTAGAGTTTTAGGCCAGGCAGGGCCACTTATAAGGCAGGCAGGGCCACTATCTAGGTAGCAAGGACAGTTTTATAGGCAGGCAGGCTAGTTTATAGACAGCAGGCGCCGTTTTTTTTTTGGAGGCGGGAGGAGTTTTTTTTTTTTTGGGGCGGGTTTAAAGTTTTATAGGCAGGCAGGCTATTGTCTAGGCACGGATAGTTTTTTATAGGCAGGCAGCGGGTCTATGTTCTAGGCAGCAGGGCTTAGAGTTCTAGCATGTGCTAATTTTTTATAAGCAGGCTTACAGGGCTAGTGTTCTAGCAGGCCTAGTTTTATAGGACAGGCAAGTGCTAGTGTTCTATGGCAGGCAGGCTATGTTTTGTACGAGCTGTCAGGCTAGTGTTTTCTAGCAGACAGGACCAGTTTTATAGGTCAAGGCAGGGCAGTAATTAAGTTTAAAAAAAAAACAAAATAACATGCAATAATACTCCCTGTTTTTTCCTTTTTCCCCCGTCGGCCACGCTCTCCCCCGGTGCGGCCGCGGGAGCAGGTGGGCCGATGATTTTTCAAAATCGCCACCTGCCCCCCCCGGAGCTGAACAAGGGACAGAAGATCCCACTGTTCGCTTGGGCCGCTGCCTGCGCCGTGGGGTGCGGTGGGGCCTTTTGGTGATGGGGGGTTGTGCCGGCCATGGCAGCTGTGTGGCAAAGGGGGCCTTTTGGCCCCCCGGGCAGAGGGCCCGGTCGCAACGCGCCATTCCCCCTGAAAGCTGCGCCGGCACCGGGGCCCGCCGGGGGAACCCCACCCCCCCCGGGGGCGATCCGAGTCGACCCTGGGGCCGGACTTCCGCAGCCCCCCGGCAAATGCCCGGGTTTTGCCCTATGGGCAGTCCGGGCCGGGGTGTTAGCCAATACCCAAGTCTGGCTCGGGCACCACCTTTACCCGGGTTGGCTGTTTTTTCTGCAGGTCATACATACAGGTGCAGTGTACAACCAACCAAATCGGTCTGCACCCCTTTACCCGGGGTCTGGCGTTTTCGCAGGTCAAAAAAAGGGGGCAGTGTAGGGCAATACCCAAGTCTGGCTCAGGCACCCCTTTCCCCTGGTTGGCTGTTCTTCTGCAGGTTATACATAAGGGCAGTGTAGAGCCAATACCAAAAGTCTGGTCAGGACCCCCTTTCCCTGGGGGTGTTCTTTCTGCGGTTTATACATACGGGCGTGTAGAGCTAATCCCACAATCTGGCTCGGGCACCCCCCTTTAAACCCGGTTGTTCTTCTGCAGGTCATACATACGGGGCAGGTAGACCCAAATCCCACAATCTGGCCAGGCCCCACCTTTTTTCCTGTCTCTTTTTTCTGCGGGTCATACATACGGGGCATGAGACCCAATAACCAAGTTGGCTCGGGCACCCCCTTTTCCCGGGTCTGGCTTTTTTTCTGCGACATACATACGGGGGCAGTGTAGAGCCAATACCACAAGTCTGGCTCAGGCCCACCTTTCCCCCTGGTTTTCTTCTGCGGGTATACATACAGGCAGTGAGAGCAATACCAAAAATCGGCTCAGCACCCCCTTTACCCCTGGCTGGCTGTTTTCTGCAGGTCTACATACAGGCAGTTAGAGCCAATCCCAAAGTCGGTCGGGCACCCCCTTTTTCCCTTTTTCCCCGGCTTTTCCGACCTGTCGGCGTAGATTTTGGCTCAAACTTCTTATTTGTCTATTTTAAGAAATTTTTGGGGGCCCACCCAACACCCCTGACTTTGAAGCAAAAAAGTGTTGCATGATTCTTATCGCACCAAAGTTTAAATGTGACTGTTCATACACCTTAGACAGGTCTACGACAGCTTTTAGGGCCCCATAACTGCCTCCCTGTTTTTAAAGTCGCCTATTTTAGTAGACACAGCTGCATAGGCACACCCAGTGTGCCCGACAGCAGGGTAAATAGAAGACACCCTAGGGCAATCAAATCCCTACGGCTTACTGTATAGATATTCCCCCGGATCCTTTTTTGGGCAACAGGAGTCCCTTTGACCCGATTTAGCAGGGAAACCCCCTTTATATGCTCGGTCACGGACCGTGGCAAACAAAGGGTAAAACGCTGGGGGTCGGACTTCCTCCATTCCCCCAATTCACAGAGACACTCTAGGAACAAAATGTTAACTACAGCTCCATGGGAATCTGTCTTTTTATTAAAAAATTTTTAAATATTTTAAAACTCAGTTTCCCTTCTAATGCAACTGTGCAGAAAAGCGTTGCTGTAGAAAGAAGACACGCACTCCACCACAAAAAGTCATGACAGTCATTTAAGGGGTTTAAAAGGGAAACCCGGCTCCCTTACCCATTGACCCCACACATAAGCTATGTGGGGGCTGGGCAGGAGCCAATGTGGGAAAAATAACCCGCTCTCCAGGTAGGAACTTCAGTTTGCCAATCTGCGGGGGGAATTCCCCCTTAAACCCATGTTTCCATTACTTCTTAAAATACTATAAAGAAAAGGGGCCCCATAACTTTATATATGGGGATTTTCCCTTGTGTCAGCAGCACAAAAACCACTAAGACTCTGTACTTTAGAAATTAATATTCATTTTTTGTTACTCGAGTTTTCTGGTGAAGATAAAAGTTTCTGAGCAGTCAACTCAAGTATCTTGAAAAAATTCTTCTCAATTTTTACAAGAAGGTTTTGAAGGGGGACAAATTGCCTAAAAAAAAAAAAATTATTTTTGTAAATGGAATTTTGCTTTATTTTCTTTCATTTCCTCTGAGGGGGGGCATGGTTTTAAGGAAATACATTTCCTTTTTTTTCTCGAGATATTTGCCATGCGTTTGTGCATGACCCCTTTTCTTATAACAGTGCCTTCACACGACTCATGCAAAGGCTTTAAAAAACAAGACGACCTAAAATAAACATAGAGCTTTTTTCTGCTAAAAAAAAAAATAAGTCATCTGACACACATTAGGTCCCTGAAAAAAAAAAATTTTATCATTAAAAAGATGTTTGTCATAAGGGGGCAAAAAAAAAAAATTGGAAAAAATGAAAAGAAAAGGGGCGAACTTTCCGGAAAAAACCAAAAAAACTTCCATAGGGGGCCCCAAGTGATAAATACTATTTCATCCTAAAGTTGGACAAGTGTTGCCCCTAAATGTTTCATTCTACATCTATTTTTCTATAAAAAATTGTTTGTGGGGAAAATTTTCTTTTTTCCCCTAAAAAGAAGATACAAAAAAAAAAAAAAAAAACCAAAACTAAAAAAACTGACAAAAGATAAATTTATTTTTTTTTTTTCATCTTTTTTTTTCCCCTTTTTGGATTCCAAGGAAAATTAACAATTCACAAGAAAAAAAAAAAAACCTAAATATAGAAAACATTGCCTAAAAATATAATGCAATTAAAAACAAAAAATAGATGCAAAAAAATAAAAATGATGGTGCCAAAAAATAAAATAAAGAAAAAATTAAATGAATAAGCAAAAAATTTTATAGGCACACACCCAAAAAAAGAAAAAAAAAAAAAAAACGTTTTATTTTTTTTTTTTGTTTTTTTTAAAATTT
>JAODAL010038772.1:0-38797 GCA_025379985.1 Phyllomedusa bahiana
CTAACAGACATTTGTTTTCCCAATGTAAAGGTTGCTCAAGGGGATGGTGCGTCAAAAAACGGGAATAGGAAACCTGTTAATGGACACTATTGAAAAAATGAACTTTTTTTTTGAAAGTTTTAACATCTATCAATCCGTATTGAGAAAACCCCATTTAATACAATTTAAAAAAGAAAAACAAAGACATGGGGGGGTTTCCATCCTATTTTAAAAAATGTGTTTTCTAATTTAAACTATAAAAAATTTGCATGTACAAAATAGCGGGAAAAAAAATTCCCCTCTGAATTGTAAAAAGGGGAGGTACGGGAAGCTAACGTGTGGTTATTCAGGGGAATGGAGATGGAGCACGGGACAGAAAACAAAGAACAAGACAATTTCCTCCGCACTTGAGTAAAAGAGAAAAAGAATCCAAAAAAAAGGGGGCACCGGGGTGTAACGGGAGCGTTAACCCCCAGTATTTCCAAGTGAACCCAAATTGGTCCCATCATACGGGGGGGCAAGCGCTACCCGGTATTAAAGTGTACTAGAAAAGGCTGGGTTCTCACACTTCGTTTTCCGCACTGCTTCGCACGACAGTTTTCTTTTTGCTGCGTCATAGGGCATTTTAACCTCGTTTAATAGTGAGGACGCCACCCTGGGCTCTAAAACCCACCCACTGTAACCCCGGCCCGGGGTCATATGGGGCCCCCAGGACGGGGTTAGTCAATGTCAGTGAAACTAAAATGGGGGTTTTGAAAGACTCTTTTTTCCCCGGCACTTTTTTGAATGTGGGGGTTGCAGGTTGGGCCATGCTGTGGCCCAGACGGTATAGTCAATGCCCAGGAAAACAAAAAATGGGGTTAAAAGACCCCTTTTTTCCGGCCTTTTAAAAATCTGGGGTTATGCAGGTTTGGGGTCCCCGTGGCCCAGGACAGTAAGTAAATGTCCAGTAAAACTAAAAGGGGGGTTAAAAAGACCCCTTTTTTCCGGCACTTTTTAAATGTGGGGTCATGCGGGTTTTGGGGCTAATGCTGTGGCCCAGGACAGGTATAGTCAATGTCCAGTGAAACTAAAATGGTGGTTGAAAGACTCCTTTTTTCCGGCACTTTTTTAAATGTGGGGGTCATGCAGGTTTGGGGCTCATGCTGTGGCCCAAAACAGGTATAGTCAATGTCCAGTTCAACTAAAATGGTGGCCCGAAAAACTCCTTTTTCCGGGACTTTTTAAATGTGGGGGTAAAAATGCAGGTTTGGTGCTAATGCTGTGGCCCAGGACGGGTATAGTCAATGTCCAGTGAAACAAAAATTTGGTGGTTGAAAAAACCCCTTTTTTTTTCCGGGCACTTTTTAATGTGGGGTCATGCAGGTTTGGGGCTCATGCTGCTTTCCCCAGGACGGGGATATTCAATGTCCAGTTCAAGTAAGATGAGGTTCAAATCATACTGCCTTCTGGCACTTTTTAATTTGTGGGTGATGCAGGTTTAAGGGTCATGCTGTGGTACAAGACAGGGATAGTGAATGGTTTGTGTTTTTTTTTCTGTGGCTTTTATAACCTAAGTGTGTTTGCCTAAGATGTAGCACGAAATCCATTTGACTGTTGTGGATGTTAATTCCAGCTTCTTCCAGCCCTGTTTGGGTGTAAGAATGAAGGTGTTGTTGCTCTCCCAGAGATTTTAATGGTCATCGCCTCATAATCTACTGGTCACTACGAAAAACCTTATCGATGGTGGGCCGACAAATCGACTACCCGCCCGATGTCGATAGCCAACGTAATCGCTCAACACTAGTGATGAGCGATCTAATCGAGAGTAGTTTAAGTCGCGCCGATATTCACGTTTATCGAGGTTCCGATGTGATCTGATCTTTTCCCTTAACATCTTATCAACAGTGGTGATCGTGGATTCAAAATTGCGCCATTTTCGCATGTTACTGTACTTTTGACTGCCAGCCAATCAATGCAGAGCACAAAGGGAGGTCAATAAGTCACCAGTGGGGAAGTGTAGGGATCTCATTGGCTGCTAAAATCATATGACCCTGTTTTATCTATGTCACTGCACTTCCTGACATTAGTTTCCACACTGTGAACAGAACGGATAGCTGACTCTCTGCTCTTCTTTTTTCACAGCTAGCAGACACTCTTTCCCAGCGTTTTTTTCTAACTGAAAGGCTTCTAGATAGATTAGTTAGGGTACAGCGAGATCAGGCAAATTTAGTCAGTATTAGTCAGAGATTTGGATACAGCTGCAGTGCCCTAAACGGCCTAGCTTGGTTCGGTGGAGGGGGGGGGGGCAGCTGCTGCATCAGACACAACTACGTTAATCTCTCATATCATTTCAAATCTCCGTGAGATAGCAGCATATTTTATTTCTACATTGCCCTAATCTACCTGTAAGCAATTTCTGAGGAGGTGGGATGCTTGGTTGTGAGGGGAACTTCTGCATAATATACAGCTACGTTAATCTCTCGAATTACTGCAAATTTTATATGAACAGAGGATTTTGACCTAAATCACTGCAAAATTATAATCCCTGTTAAAACATAACTTTTACTAACTATCTAAAATTATACATCCAAACCCCTATATATTACCACCCACATACCTAAATGATACAGCATACTATATACCATCTGTCAGTGGAGTAATCGCCCCGATAAAGGGCGGCTCCGCTTTAATGACAGATAATATCACTATGTACGTGTATTACAATTCTTTAATCCCAGCTATCCCAACGCGTTTCCCCCATGTAATTTAGGGTTCATCAGAGGATTCAAAACTCTCTCGCTGCTGTGAAATAAGAATACGCTATATATCAACGCATATACAATCTATCTATGATGAATATATCACCTATGGATGAGAATAAAGAGAGTGATACTTAGCTTGGATGCTGCCAGGTATAATAATGATAATCCTCGCAGCTCCTTTGGTATGCTGGCACCCAGGATAAGAGGGATACAGAGTAATTCATCTCTGCTTCCCTTAAATACATTGCATGGCCCTTCAGATGTATGACAACCAAGCCCCTAGCACTTCCGCATTGGTATGTAATTAATTTATACCTATTGCCGGGTTCTGTGTAACATGTGTGCATATCCCCCTGCCATTACTTAGCCTGGCGTTCCGAATATTGTACTGCGCATGACCGGAAAAGGATAGGATGTCATTTCCGGTTCACGTCGGCGAGAACGACACTGCGCATGTCCAGAGCCACATACTGTCTCTGCGCGGCCCGGCGTTTTAGACGCCGTTCTGCGCATGTCCAGGAAGAAAAATGCACTCCATCCCCGGCAAATGCAGCCGGGAGCGACAGTGCGCATGACCAAGGTCGGGCCCAATCTCCGGCACCCTACATACTGCACCGCACCTGTCCGGAAAGATAATACACGTCACTTCCGGCCGGCGCCGCCGGAAACCAAACTGTGCATGTCTGGAACCTGAATCGATCTCTATGCTAAGGTTAAATTGCGCACATGTCCATCTACACAGCTTACCAATTACAGTAGAGCAGCCCAACAACCGGGCGCGCTCCCTCATTCGCCTTAATATACATTATTGCAGCGGAGCATCTTCCCTATCTATGATTCTCTAAATTTCTTGGAGTGGCTGTTATGTGACAGATGTCTAAAGTGTAACATGGGCGTTAGTTCAGGGCCAATTAATTTCGGGGTACAGACATTCATTGTCTTCAGCTGACATAAATTATCAGACTGTAAGTAGTCAATGAATAAAATGAAAAAATGTAATGATATAATACTGATACGTAAAATACGGTCAGGTTGAAAGAGTCCATAGTGGTCGTCTGTGGAGAGTGTGAACAAAGCAGAGCAGAATGAACAGACCCAAGTCAGAGTCTATTCAATAAAACATCCAAAATTGCAAAGTCTCATTAAGGCCCTTTGGATAAACCGATTCCATACAATAGATCCACTGGGCCTCTTTACACAAAATTCGTCTATCCCATTCTCCTCCTCTGGGAGATGGTCTCACAACCTCTAAGATCAGAAAGCGCAGAGATTCCCATTCTCCATTATGATGTTCCCAAACATGTCGGGCTACTGGCGTGTCTCTTCTATTTCGTATGTCCCCCAGATGTTCTCCCACCCTCCTTTTAAATATTCTCTTTGTTTTTCCAATGTAATTCAGTGGGCAGGGGCATATGCACATGTAAACTACTCCTTCTGTCCTACAGTTGGCAAAATCACGGATAAAAAATTGTTTTCCATTTGAGGCACTTGTGAAGGATTTAGTTTGTTGTATGTATGGGCAGGCTACACATCTCTGCCCACATTTGAACATACCCATCGGTTTCCTTTCAAGCCAAGTACCTTGAGGGGGTATTGGTGTATAGTGACTGTGGATCAGTCTATCTTTAATAGATCTACCCCTTCGATAGGTTATTAAAGGGGTTGGAGGAAGGTATCCTTCTAAGTCCTGGTCCAACATTAGTATTCCCCAATATTTTTTGAGGATATTAACCACTTCTAGATTTCTATCATCGAAAGTTGCGATTACACGTGCTTTATTGTTGTCTTTATCCTCCTGGGATTTGCCCTGTAGTAATGTTGTCCTATTCTGTTTTTGTGCATGCCTTAAGGCTGATTCCAAAACTCTTGAGGGATATCCTCGATTAAGAAATCTCTCTCTCAACATACCTGACTGTCTCCTAAAGTCCTCATCTCTGGAGCAGTTTCTCTTAACTCTCAGGAATTGGCCCTTCGGTATTCCTCTCCTACAGGGTAATGGATGGTAACTTTCCCAGTGCAACAAGCTGTTAGTTGCTGTGGGTTTCCTATACATATCCGTGTGGATATTGCCATTCAGATCTTTGATAATAAGGACATCCAAGAAGGGTAAACGATTCTCTTGCATTTCAAATGTGAAATGCATACCGATTTCGTTTTTATTGAGCTGTGCAACGAACTCTTCAAAATGACACCTTGTGCCTTCCCAGAGGATGATGATGTCATCAATGTACCTCCCCCAGAATAAAATCTGGGGGGGCCACTGATCATCCCCTGGTTGGGATACCAAAGTGGCCTCCCACCAGCCCAGGAACAGATTTGCATAGGCGGGAGCGCAAGGGCTCCCCATTGCAGTGCCCCTGAGCTGGTGGAAGGTCTTGTTGCAAACGACAAAATAATTATGTCTTAACACGAAGTTTAGTAGTCTAATGACAAAGGCATTATGAGCCTGGTATTCTATACTTCTTGTGGACAAAAAATATTCAACTGGATGAATGCCAATTTCATGTGGGATATTACTATATAGGCTTTCTACGTCTATGGAGCCCAAGAGAACTTCTCTATTGACTGTAATCCCTTCCAGTCTGCGCAGAAGATCCGAAGTATCTCTTATGTAGGATGGCAATGTAGTTACAAAGTCCTGTAAGATATTGTCTATATAAATCCCTACATTTTGCGTAATTGATCCTACACCTGAGACTATTGGTCTACCTTTTAGTGGGGTATAACCCTTATGAATCTTTGGGATTGAGTAAAATGTAGGTATTTTGAGATTAGATGGCATCATGAATTTAAATTCTGTGTGTGTTATCAGCCCATCCTAAACCTTCCACAAGTAGCTTTTCTAGTTTCCATAGTAAAATTTGTTGTGTTGGATTCTGTGGGTAAAAATATCATAATGCCTTTTGTCCTTGAGAAGATCGCTGCACATCTGTTTATACATGTCATGATTTAGTATAACTATATTTCCCCCCTTATCGGAGGGTTTAATAATTATAGATTTGTCCCGTTCCAGTGCTGACAATGCTCCTAGTTCCTCTGTACTAAGATTATTATGAAATGGTAGCCTCTGTTCACTCAGATTACGGAGTTCTTTAGAGACTATTTGCAAAAAGAGATCAATCTCACGTGTATCTAACTGACTCGGGGGCATTCTCCTACTTTTAAGTTTCAATTTTGTTTGGCCCTCTCTCATTTCTTCCTCCTCCATAAGGGACACTAACGTATGTATACCCTCTAAATCCTGTGCTGTGACACCCAATTGCTGGCATTCAATTTGATCTTTGATTTTGAAAAATTTGTGCCATTTGAGCTTACGCACAAATAGGTGTAGATCTTTAGTCCATGAAAAATCACTGAACTTAGTGGTAGGCACAAAAGTCAGACCCCTCTGTAAGATCTGTAATTCTCCATTATTCAATTGCCTATCTGTAAGATTGATTATCTGATGCTGATCTGGTATTATTGTTTCTGACGGTGTCTCAGGCCGGATGCGGGGCCTCTCCAGCCCTCTAAAAAAGGGGGTGTATTGGAGTTGCCAGAGGATGAGGAGGCATAATAGTCCATATGTACTCCCATTCCTCCTGAGTTCTGGCGAGGACCCCATTTTCTAGCTCTAGATCCCCTTGCTCTCCCCCTAGACCTGACAGTTATTTGTGAATTAGTATCTGAAGATTCTGCGTCAGATGATAATACTTCCCTAGGGGTAGTGGGTTTAATTTTCAGAAAATTAAAAGCTCTCCCTTCCTTGAATTCTTGGAGATCCCTCAAGTATTGTTTGCGTTTCCGTACCTTTAGTCCTGTCTGATATTTTTCTATAGAATTTTGTAGGCTTTGTTCTCTCCTATTAAAATCTGGATCCCCTCTAAGTTTTGATGCTTGTTCTATCAGGTTGTTTAGAGTTGTAGAGGTACTTTCTAATGTTTTATTTTCCTCTTTAAGTAAGATTTTCATAAGTCGTACTGAACTATCTATAAGTTCTGTTTCCCACTCTACCAACAAGGATTCAGACTGTGATCTAATAGCAGGTGTTATATAAATTCTAAGTCCACTAGGTATAATACGTGATTCAATATAATGTTCTAATGTTTGTGCCTCCCACCAAGATTTAATATTAGCTCGGTAAGCTGTATATAGTTGTTTGAACACCACTCTTAAGTCAGAAAGATCACTTTGATCCGACTCTACCTCAACGTCTGAAAATACCGCTCTTGCCTCAGTTCGCCATTTCTCTTTATCCACAGGGCCACTTAAGAAACTGGCCATAATATTAGAATTACTGCAAATTTTATATGAACAGAGGATTTTGACCTAAATCACTGCAAAATTATAATTATAATTATAATAAAACATAACTTTTACTAGACTATCTAAAATTATACATCCTAAACCCCTATATATTACCACTACATACCTAAATGATACAGCATACTATATACCATCCGTCAGTGGAGTAATCGCCCCGATAAAGGGCGGCTCCGCTTTAATGACAGATAATATCACTATGTGCGTGTATTACAATTCTTTAATCCCAGCTATCCCAACGCGTTTCCCCCATGTAATTTAGGGTTCATCAGGGGATTCAAAACTCCTCTCGCTGTGAAATAAGAATACGCTATATACAACGCATATACAATCTATCTATGATGAATATATCACCTATATGGATGAGATAAAGAGAGTGATACTTAGCTTGGATGCTGCCAGGTATAATAATGATAATCCTCGCAGCTCCTTTGGTATGCTGGCACCCAGGATAAGAGGGATACAGAGTAATTCATCTCTGCTTCCCTTAAATACATTGCATGGCCCTTCAGATGTATGACAACCAAGCCCCTAGCACTTCCGCATTGGTATGTATTAATTTATACCTATTGCCGGGTTCTGTGTAACATGTGCGCATAGTGATATTATCTGTCATTAAAGCGGAGCCGCCCTTTATCGGGGCGATTACTCCACTGACAGATGGTATATAGTATGCTGTATCATTTAGGTATGTGGTGGTAATATATAGGGGTTTATGGAATGTATAATTTTAGATAGTCTAGTAAAAGTTATGTTTTAACAGGGATTATAATTTTGCAGTGATTTACGTTAATCTCTCGTAAGAAATCACCGTTCTATACAGTTATATTCTGGAAAATTTTATTCCTTGGCCTCAACGTTGTGCTGCAGTGTAATATGGACAGCCAGTGTCAGGACACTTAGGAAATCAGCCCTAAACCGAAATAGGTTTGATACACAGCTTTTTGGCTGAAATCTTCATTCCGTTCCCTTTTTTCACATGCAGCAGTTTTTTTTTGGGGGGGGACAGCTGGTTTAAAAGACCCTGTTCTTCCATAAGACCCAATTTCCAAGATATTCCATAGAAAAAAAATTCTGTTTATAATCCTTAATGCTTGTCGCATAAGACCACATTGCTTAGCTAATCCGTAGAAAAAAAGTCAATTGCTAGTCCTACTTGGCAGTTCTAAATTACAAGGACTGAAGGAAGAACACTGTTGATTGGTTGTCAGAGTTGTTCCACAACACCTAATTTCATAGATATTCCGTAGAAAAATATTCTATTTGTACTCTTGGTTGTCAGTTGTCAGAAAAGACCACATTCATTAGGTATTCCGTAGAAATAATATCTATTTCTACCCCTGGTTGTCTGTTGTCAGAAAAGACTGCATTTCTTAAATAATCCATAGAAAAATATTTTATTTCTACTCCTGGTTGTCAGTTAAGACCACATTCATTAGGTATTTCGTAGAAAACATTTCTATTTCTACCCCTGGTTGTCAGAAAAGACCGCATTTCTTAGATAATCCGTAGAAAAATATTCTATTTAAACTCCTGGTTGACAGTTGTCAGACCACAATTATTACATATTCCATAGAAAAAGGTCAATTGCTAGTCCTACTTGGCTGTTGTAAATTACAGGGACAGAAGGAAGAACGCTGTTGATTTGGTGTTACAGTTCTTCCATAAGACCGCATTTCACAGATATTCGATAGAAACAATTCTGTTTCTAATCCTAGTTGCCAGTTGGAAATTATAGGGAATTAAGAACACTTGTTATTTGCTATCTTTGCAGTATAGTTCTTCAATAACAGACCGTGAAAAAATGTACTAGACCTTTTTAATATTTATCTTTCTAAACATGGAGCGAACTACAGGTGGTAAGCGAGCAAAGAGGGGGGTAGGACGTGGAGCTAGAGGTACAAGAGAAGGCGCTGTTTCCAGTGCTCCGGACAACACGCAAGCGAGCACATAGTCAGTTGCAGGACCGTAAAGCCTATCATCACTCTGTCGGTTGCCTGTGAATCTCAGTAATAAAGAGCGTCGCCAATCTGTTCTTAAGTGGTTAACGCAACCTGCATCCAGCAGTTTTACCTCTTTGTCCTCTCATTCATGGCCACAAATGTCATCATCATCATCGTCAGCATCCGTACAACCTGAAGAAAACACCTCCCAAATTTCAACCCATGTACAGACCACTGTGGATAATCCATGTTCTGAAGAGCTCTTTGATGACACAATGCGGTTTGAGTCAGAAGGCATTTCAAAATATCAAGAGGCCAAAGAGGATGATTTTGTCTGCTCTGACGCCCAATCGCTGATGCTGATGAGAAGGAAGCTGGTCAGTCGGCAGAAAACTCGAGCGGTCAGCAACACCTTGCAGTGCCTGTGGCTTCTAGCCCGCAACTTCAGGATGTAGACTGGCAGGACCAGGAAGTCACCTGTGGTGATGATGATGATGATGTTGGTAATGACATTGCGGATCCAACGTGGTCTTTTCAGCAGCATTTGCTTGCGAGTGCCTCATCAGTGCATGAAGAGTAAGATGATGGGGTAGTGTCAGAAAGGGAGAGGGCGGTCGCACAAGTCCACTGAGATTAGTCCACCAGCCATGGTCAGTGGTGGCAGCAGAAACACTGCTACTAGGTTATCACCGTCAAAAAGGTCCAGGACCTGTGAAGCCTGGGCCTTTTTCGATCAAGCCACAGATTCGCCGAGCGACGTCATATGCCGGATTTGCCATCAACGCCTCAGTAGAAGGAAGAATCTAAAGTGTTTATCCACCATGAACATGAATAGGCACATGCAACTAAAGCATGAATTGAAGTGGAGGAATCACTTGGAGAAAAAAGGCCACACAGATCCTGAGCTTCCAACCACTGTGACACCCTCTGTCTGCGCCTCCTCCTCCGCCACTTCCAAGACCAAGTGTTCCTCTGCTGCCCATGTCCTGGAGCGGCATGAGCAAGCATCAGCCCCAGTGCCACACACTGTCGCCCGATTACCACCACCACCACCAGAGACACAGCCTGCCCCTTCTCCTTCCACCAGTTTGACCTGCACGCCCTATAGCATCCAGTCTAGCAGCCAGCCTTCTGTGTACCAGGTGTGGGAGCTGAAGAAATGCTTTCACCCCAACCATCCTAAAGCCAAAAGCCTGAATGTCGGCATTGCCATTCTCTTGGAAATGTTGCCTTTCCGACTGGTGGACACAGATGGGTTCCACCACGTCATGGCCCTGGCCCGCTCCCAATACCAGATGCCAGATTATTTTTCCAAAAAGCCATTCCTGCCCTGGCCAGCCACATGTCAGCAAAAATCTCCAGCACGTTGGCTGCATCTGTGTCCAGCAAATTCCATCTGACGATAGATACATAGACTAGTAAGCACGGTCAAGGGCGCTACATCTCTGTGACAGCTCACTGAGTTGGGTGGATGCCTCTGGTGATGATGATGGATCTCATGCTCAGCGCACACTCTTCCACACTGCAGGGATGGTGCAGGTTTCCAATCCCCAAGCCCCACGGGTAGCATCAAGTGCTAAGAGAAACCAGGCCGTGTTCAAATTAATGTGTCTTGGAGAGTGTCAACACATAGGTCAAGAGCTGTGGACGGCTCTGTATAATGAGACCGAGCTGTTGCTGGGTTATAAGAACCTGGCACCAGGCAAGGTGGTGTGTGACAACAGGAGAAATCTCCTTGCTGCCCTTAAGATTGGTAGGCTTGTATACATTCCTTGCCTGGCACACATCATGAACCTGGTCGTGCAGAAATTTCTAAAGCGCTACCCGGGTCTTGACTGCCTGCTGAGGAAGGCTCGAGGTCTTAATTCACACTTCCTGCATTCGCACACTGCTTCGGCCCAACTGTCAGCGGTGCTGCGTCATCTGGACCTCCCCGTCAACCGTCTGCATTTATTTGTGCAAATTTAATTGGGAGTGTCTATGAGGGCATTTTGACTGGTTTTCATGTCATGCTGATTTAAAAGACAGCAATACTCAATGTCCTATTCAGAAAAATCTTGTTTGAAATAGTCATTTCTTCCTGTGAATTTTATTCTGATGTCAGTAAGGGCAATTTTAATGCTTTTGTAGTCAGGTCACTGTAAAAGACACAAATTGTAAAGGTCATATTAAAATAAAGCTTATTTCACATACTAATTTAAAATTTCACATGCCTCAAGTCAATGAAAATGAACAGCAGTTACTGGGTGGCCACCCTCCTTGATTTATGTTCCAAATCAAAAGTCAGCAATTTCCTTCCACCCACTCAATTTGACAGTAGAATGCTGGAATTTGAGACAGGGCTCATTGACCAACTGGAGACATCTATTGCGTCTTCTTCACGTTCTAATGTCATGGTGGAACAACGTCCACAACTTGACAGCAGTAGAATGGCAAGTAGATGTAGCAGCAGCAGCAGCATTGGAAAAAATCTTGTTTTAAAGAGTCAATTTCTTATTGCGAATTTTTATTCTGAGGGTCCATTAGGGCATCTGTGTTGGTTTTAGGGTCATGCTGCAGTAAAGGACAGCGATAGTCAATGTCCTGTTTACTAAAATATTGGTTCAAATACTTATTTCTTCTTGAAAATTTTATTCTGAGCGTCCATAAGGGCATCTCTGCTGGTTTTGGGGTCATGCCGCTGTAAGAGACACCAATAGTAAAGGTCTTATTGAAAAAAAGCTTATTTCACACACATCAAGGCAATCAAAATGAACAGCAGTTACTGGGTAGCCACCCTCCTTGATCCACGTTCCAAATCAAAAGTCAGCAATTTCCTTCCACCCACATAAATTGACAGTAGAATGCAGGAATTTGAGACAGTGCTCATTGACCAACTGGAGACATCTGTTGCGTCTTCTTCATGTTTTAATGTCACGGTGGAGCAACGGCAGCAACGTGACAGCAGTAGAATGGCAAGTAGCTGTAGCAGCAGCAGCATTGGAAAAATTCTTGTTTGAAATAGTCAGTTTCTTCTTACTAATTTTATTCTGAATGTCCATAAGGGCATTTTTGCTGGTTTTGGGGTCAGGCTACTGTAAAAGGGATGCAAGGGGTTCTAATAGGGCAGTAGTCCTGTCAGGGGAACTAATCAAAAAGGGGCCCTGTTACATTTTAGAAATAGGAAATAGTAATTGGTGGGCGCCCCATTTGATTTAGCTGCATGTGGCTATGAAACGGTTAATAGCCCTGGCTCCCAACGCACCCACTCTAACTACAGTCCTGCCAGCTGAACCGCATGTTCCTCATTGGGATGTTCTTGCTGCCACCACATATATGACATGTTCTTGGGTCCTGGTGCAAAAAGTGATAGGAAGCTCCTGTCAGTTACCATGTACCATTTCCAATAGCGATGTCTTCTTATGTGTCAAAGGGACCCTGTAGCAGCTGCTACCGCTGTACCTGCTGTGGCTACGCTGTTCTCATCTTTTCGGTTAGCCATTGAAAGGAATAAATTTTTTTCTGTGATTCTTAGAGCCTAATTGTCTTGACTAAGATGCACCACGTATCAAGTTTACTGTTGTGGATGGTAAATCCAGCTTCTCCTCACCTGTTTGGGTATAACAATGAACCTTGTCATCCTCTCCCATAGGCTTTAATGGGAATTGACGATTGATCGGGATCGTAAATCGTAAACCGGCGTGATATTTCTCAAAATCGTCAATCGTCGAGATCTGGATATTTTTACTGATCTCTCATCACTAATGAAGAGAGGTGACAATGGGGAAAAATTGGGAGAAGGAAGTAGAGCAAGGCAAGTAGATCATAGTTAGGCACATCTAAGCAGTAGCTCAGGTGAAGAGGCTTCATTCCTTAACTGAAGAGAAGAAAACACCAGCCCTACTAGATTGATGTAATAATTAATTATGTAAGGATGAGTTGTGACATTTCAACAAAGAGCAGTTCGGTGGTAGACTACAATGGTTTCATCAAGAGGAAGAGCTCACATTTGAGGAGAGACTAGCTACTTGGTGACTCGCTTGGATTTTTTGGTCTGGGAAGCCACGAAAGTCAGATTGAAGTACTAGGGTGACAGCTATTGCAGAAAAGCATGATTGACCTAGTGCAAGGTGATGAATTGGGGGCAGACAGGCCCCAATTCAGAGAGTACAGTGTTGTGATTAGTGTCGTCCTACTATGTGTTTTTTCCTAAATGTTTTTATGAATAAAGGGTGGCACAGGCCACTAATTTCTGCCAAGTATTGGTGTTCTTTTGTATTGAGATAATGGAGTTGTTAAGCATCGCTGGTTAGCCAGTGCATACATTATGCTGCAACATGGTGATCACAAAACACTTTCATGCAATGTCCACAATATAATTCCCTACAGTGGTCGCAGAATAATTTTGCAAAGTGTCTACAAAATAATGTCATACTCAGCCCACACAGTTCTGCCATATAAGGCCACGTGTAGGAAAACTGTCTAGCTCTAGAACTCACTTTGTTGCCCACAGTAGCCAATCAGAGCGCCCTTTTCATCTCTAATTGGTTGCTGTGGGAAGCAAAGTGAGCTTTAAACCTAGACAGTTTTCATACATGTGGCCCATAGTATCCAATATACAACATCAAATTTGATATGTAAAGTTTTCTATTGAACACTTAAATTCTTCTTTGACCAACATGTTCTTTCACACCCCTGCTCAGTAAACTGGTAGTATGTAATGTTTTTTGCAGATATTTTTTGTTCACAAAAATTGCTGTGAACAGACTTTTGTTGAAAAGCCAATAGTGAAATATAAAATGCACTGTAGACAATGGGACATATTTATATTGTGGCTACCCCAGAAAAGTTCTGTAAAATTTAACAAAAAGAGTTACATTTTTGGTGCAGCATGTCACGCGGTGTAACAGGAATTTTGCGACTGGTCTGATTCTCTATGTAATTTGAAATGACAGAAAAAATACACATTCAAAATAACACTAAATGGAATATGCCACCAAAAATGCATATAAAACCATTATTTAAAACATATAACATTTTAAACAACACAGGCATTTTTAAATATATCTTTTGATGCAGTTTAAAACACCACAAAAAAGAATTACATTCGTTCTTCCTAGTAATTCTACGACTTCATGACAGCTCCACAGGAATGATTCCCCACCTAAGAGGGGTAGAAAACAAACAGAAGTTAAATAGTGCTCCCTCACCTTCCTTCTTGAGGGTATTTTTTACAAAGGCCTGATATGCTCAACTACTATTGATTTACTTCATAGGATTGGATTAAAAGAGAGAGCAAAAGCATGCTGTCATGAAGGACTAGCAAACAAATTATCAATAATAAACGATTTTATTTTATCAATTTATCTTGATGACCGGACCAGAAGAGAATGTCAAACAACAACATATGTGGTGTTCCTGGTAGACATAAAGTCAGATGCTTTAAAGCCATCAGGGCCTCCACTATTGTTCTTAATTTTCAAATATGTAAAAAATGGTTAAGCATAGACTGGGTTCAGGCACCTCAGAAGTACTGTTGATTAATCAGAAGTCCCCAACCTCTCTTGCTGGCATTGATAAAACGGAAAACAAATGGAAATTGATGGCAGGCTACCTTTTTTTTTGGGGGGGGGGATTTTTGGAGGTGACTGCTAATAAAACTTTCTATTGTCTATTTCCTTAGCCATAAAAGACACTCCTCCTTCTTCTCTTGAACAGAGAGTTGACAGATGTCTGTCAAATTTCTTTTTGTGCATTCATTTCCTCATTTTAGGCACTGGAGCAAGATGATTGAATTTACTGATAGACTATATCTTTAATTTAGTCAAACAAAAACGTTATTATTCCTTGATAATTTTGTTACTACAGGACTAACAGAATTTTCTTTTAGCAGTGTTTGCAAACCTCCTACTTCCTATGATTTCAGGTGTAACCAAGAGTGGCTTCAAGACTTTTAGCATTTCCTTAGTCCAGTAGGATGGACATTTCCTTAGTCCAGTAGGATGGACATTTTTACCTTTGTTTTCCCTATACAGCAAAAAAAAAAAAAAAACAGTTAACAGTCTAACAGTTAACTCAGTAACTCTTGGTGTCAGGTATTCAGTTGAAACCAGAAGTTTACATACACTATATAGAAAGAAACATATGCATGTTTTTCTGACATGAAATCAGAATAAACCTTACCCGTTTTAGGTCAATTAGGATTACCAAAATAATTTATATTTGCAAAATGCCAGTATAATGAGAGAGAATTATTTATTTTTATTGCTTTCTGCAAAGTCAAAAGTTTAAATACCCTAGAATTACTATGCCTTTAAACAACTTGGGACAGCCCATATGATGAGGTCATTTCTTTGGATAAGTTAACTGGTAACATCTGAGTTAGAGACACACCTATGGATATATTTTAAAGCACACCAGAAACACAGTGCTTCTGTGCTTCTGTGCGTAACATCATGAGAAAAGCTAAAGAAATCAGCCAAGATATCAGGAAGAGAATTGTGGACTTGCACAAGTCTCATTCATCATTTTCATATACCTGAAGGTGCATCATTCATCTGTTCAAACAATTATATGAAATTACAAACAAGATGGGAATGTCCAGCCATCATACCGCTCAGGAAGGAGACAGGTTCTGTGTCTCAGAGATTTATGAGTTTTGGTCCGACGTGCATATCAACCAAAGAACAAAAGCAAAAGACCTTGTGAAGATGGTGGCTGAAGCTGTTAAGATTGTGTCATTATCCACAGTGAAACAAGTACTGTATCAACATGGGTTGACAGGCCACCCTGCCAGGAAGAAGCCATTACTCCAAAAGAAACATATAAAAGCCAAATTAATGTTTGCAAATGCACACAGGAACAAAGACCTAAATTTTTGGATACATGTCCTATGGTCTGCATAAACTAAAATTGATGTGACCATACTGAAGCTACATCTCAAGACATCAGCCAGAAAGATCAAGCTTGAGCAGAAATGAGTCTTCCAAATGGACAATGACCCAAAGCATACTGCCAAATTGGTTACAAAGTGGTTTAAGGATAACCAAGTCAATGTTTTGAAGTGGCCATCACAAAGCCCTGATCTCAATCCTATTGAAAATATATGGGCAAAGAAAAAGGCAGGTGCAAGAAAGTCGACCTACAAACATGGCTCAGATACACCAGTTCTGTCAGGAGAAATGGGCCAAAATTCCTACCAAATATTGTGAGAAGCTTGTGGAAGGATATCCAAAACGTTTGATCCAAGTCATATACCAAATATTAATGAAATGTATGGAAACTTTTGGCGTTGCGGAAAGTAATAAAAAATGCCTTAAAAAATTCTCTCTCTCATTATTCTGGGATTTGGCAAATATAAATAATTTTAGTAATAGATAGAGATAAATATATGCATATGTGTCGTTTTATATAGTGTATGTAAACATCTGGTTTCAACTGTATATGGTGATAATAAGGGGTATTGCAAGAACAAATCCAGCCATGTATCTAGGATTTGCTATTGAAGACACCTGCAAACACCAAGAAGGGCTTTCCCTTAACATTACCCTATGACTATCCCCTAGTGGAATAAATGCTCCGATAAGGGTGACTCCACAGGCTATACCAAAGAGTCAACAATCCCTATGTTTATGTTTTCAAGAGGAAATCCTGAACTACTGGATGTATTTATTCCTGTAATACCCCATATTATCACCATATATACTGTATATGATGCCAAGAGTTGGTGAGCTAACTATTAGACTTTATATTTATTTTTGGATTTTGTAGAACTGGTGGTTTTATCATTGTGATGGTTCTTTTTATATATAGATCTTATTTATAAAAGTTTCTTTTTAAGGGGATTTTGGCTTTCCTGGCTATCTTTATTCTGTAATTATATTTTGAGATGCTCCATCAATGTACATAATTTTAGCTGTGACTGTCCCTATAGAATCTTGGGGACAATAGCTTTAGTTCTGTCATTGAAGTAGATATAAAAAATAGCACTGTGTGAAGGACTCATAAGACTGGAATCACACATGCAGTTTATGTGGCAGATTTGGTGCCATTTTTAAGAAATTTTTGAAATAAAAGGAATAGAGAGTCTAATGAAATATTTAGACTTCTCCACCCTACTGATCCACTTCAACTTTGTTAAAATAAACAAAGAATCTAAAACTGCACCAATGTGTGCCTCAAAAATGTCAAGGTTGTCTCCAACTCTTTTTATAAGGAAATGACCTAATCTCTAGTTGATTGAAAATGGAGTCACTGGTCATTCTCAATTCCATGTGAGAATGACCATAGTGAAACTTCTTATATTGCCTAGTTAGAGCTTGATACAAAAAATCAAATAAATCTATTGCTACCATCTTCTTACACAGGTTTTAATAAAATGCAGTATTCGGTCATGTAAAGTAAGAAAACTATAAAACTGTACCAAAGATCATAAGATTAATCAGGTTGAGGATGAAGCATTATATTTTCTTTAGTATGTGAGTTCTTGTCTTAGGTTGTGCTGTCAGGGCATACGCTTGTAGAGATTAAATGTCATCTGTAGTTTTGTAGCTTCATAAATGAGTAGTATTACTGTAACCGTTATATTTTGATTGCCTGAAAGCAGAAATAAAATTAGTAAAAGTATGTTCACAGAGGAAAACTTGGAAGCTGAATAAGTAAAAAAAGTACATAGCAGCAACTTCACTTGTCCAAACCCCAATGGGATGCTTTCAGCTACTATATTAGCTGAAATGAGGACTAATTCTAATTCTGCAATTGTTACAAGTGTCTAGCACTAGGATAACATTGTTGCGGTAACAATAACCAGTGCTGCTATGTACTTTGTTTAAGAATAGTGGTCCCCAGAGGGAGAGTATAACCTTTCTGCAGCTGCTGTTTGTAGGGGAACATCCAAAACAATTCAAGACACATTTGGGGCAGCTTGAATGAGCATTTGCGCTGAGCTAATTCTGCCACATGCTATAAAACTAAACACAAATCAAGAGTGTGGTTGTAGCATGAGAATTAGTGACCCAAGTGTGTCTAGGAAGTCTGCAAGACAAAGTCTGTAATAGTATAACTGCACTTTAATATTTCACTTTCATAGTATACAATATATACCACATATGGAGAATATGACGTTACAGTAATAAAGCAGGAACAGTATTTTAAAGGGGTATCCCAAGATCACAATACTGTTAGGCTATCTTTAGGATAGGGCATCAGCTTGGTGGGGGTCTGTCTCTCGAGACCCAATACTGATCTGCAGTTGTGCTGGGTATTACAGTTTTGTTCCATTTATGGTAATATGATGAAGATTTAATGTCCTGTACAAATACTTGTAAATATAAGGCATGCAAGTGTACAGAGCAGCGTAAAGAATATAGAGGCAGCGGCACTCAACTGAGCACCCCAACAGTTTAAAACAACTGAGGATGCCAATAAGAGTTAGTCTCGACTATCCCAACAAAAGACCATCAAGATTGTAATCCTGGGAAACCCTTTAAACATATATGAATGACTGCCAGGGTAAGTTCAGACAGGGCTCATGTGTTTTTAGAGCTAGATTCCTACACAGCATTTTGGAGTGTTTTTCATTTGTGTTTTTGTGTGGGCAGGTATTACTATAAAGTCTATGCTGAAATGTGAAAATAATTAAATATGAACCAGTTATGTTTGAGACATTTTTGGGGTCAGGATAACGTAAAAAAAGCCTTCGAAAAAATGTTTGAACAAAATGACACATTAAAAATGTTACCAGAAATGTCACTACACAATTCAAAGGCAGAAAAAAATGTCATTTAAATTAAAAATGGCATAAAAAATTGTGGTGGAGTCCCAAAAGTACTTTCACAAGGTGCAGTTAAATTACATATTATTAACATAATTACCAAAAAAGCCTGAAAAGCCCAACAGTTTTGATACAGGTCAGCAAAAATATTGGTGTTTCTATGGACATATGAATGTTCATGAAGGCATTTACTGTAGATCTCATTCACAACTGTGTTTTTTTGGATTCTTACTAATTCATTTTTTTCTCCATTGAAAAAATACAATTGAACTAAAAACAATTAAATACTATTATTTACATTTCCATTCTTAACATACGGACTTTTTATCTGCGTGAATTATTTTTTTTAATAGACTGCATGTTCTGAATAAAACACTGCCACAAAAAAGCACTGCATGAAACCTCTCTATGTGGGACCAAAAAAAACTCAAAAAACAAAACACGAAACTCGTGCCTGTTTCATGATGTACATTTTTATCATGCCTGAGACGTTGTTTCCATAAACCTCAATAGTAAGTTATAGAGGTGAAACATGTACCATGAAAGCATTATCACTTCAGGGTACTGGCTGTATAATTCAGGGTACTACAGAATGCTTTAAGGTGTTACAAAGAAAACAGTCGGTGGAGACCAAGAGACGTTTCAGCTAGTGCGCAGAACATTAGCCATGGGGCAGAGATTTCTATATACACACTGATACAAGTAAAGCTATCATTAAGAGGGGTTGCTTGCCATGCTGTTTTACTGAATCAAAAGCAGCTATTCATCCTCTGTCTCAGCAGGCTGTGGGTGATTCTATAGCAGTGATTAGCATATTTATCTCCACTATAACTAGCTGAGGCATAATGGTGGTGTCAAATTATTCAAACCATATACACGTACAACATACATACAAGTACAACAAACATGGAAGGAGTCAGGTGGAGTGCTAGACAATTGTGTGATATTCCCAGCTGTCTGACATACAGTACCCGGCCAGACAGCAATAAATGGGCGTCACTCTCTGGCTTGCCTTTCTAGCAGAGCCAGTACACTTTAGGGGCACCAATGACCCTACTGAAGATCCTCACTCCTGATTAACCACCGTGCCCGCCCCTGGATACCATTACCATTATACCATCCTTAAGGCTGGCCACTTCCAAAGCTTAGTCTCTTCACACCATGAGATTTAACATCCTCTATTAGTTAAAATTAGTCCACCATAACTTGACCTGCAACTTCCACCTGACTCTTGAACTGCCACAGGAGAGGCTTTTGACACCTTAAAGGGCTCGACCCCCACCAAAACTGCCCTAATCTTCAAAGTCACAAAATGACCATTAGCAATTTGTATCTGCCCTGGAAAGCTACCTATAAAAGTCACCTTCCATGGCCTAAAAAGACAGATCCATGAACCAGTGAAGGGTAAGTAAAGTTGTATAACCCCACTATACTAATTGGGGCTGCTGATCCATTAGCTCAAGGATCCAATAGCTCAAGTGAAACAGCTGTAGCTTTAACCCAAATAGGGGGAGCCGTAATAGGACCTAACAACAGAGAATCATGACTTGGGGCGCATGTATGTGAATATCGAAACACTATCTCACAATGACTGATCTTCAAGCTATCAATTAATATTTACCCCACTAAGTTAAAAACTCTAAACTACCCTGAATCAGTCAGTATTGGTTACACTTTTCATCATACAATGCCCCCAGGATCTTTCCCAGCAATAGAACAAGGGATATTTTTTACTCCAGAAAGCATACACGTTCAGGTAAGCCCAAGAACCAATATGCACCACATAATACCAAGCAGCAATACTATGCATCTTAAGCCATGACTTATTAATGACAAAACATTAATTGCATAAAGTACCCAAAAGAAGACGATTACTTCAGTCTCGAGCTACGACTGTAAACTATGTAACCATGTAATATCACCGTTAACAACAAGCTATTAAACAGTCATGACAGATAGATGGAGCCCTACAATAAACCAACCCATATCTGTTCAGCTTATAGAAAGAGTAAAGAGGAAGTAAGTACAAGATTGCGCCCGACATTCCTAAAGCATTGTCCAGACACTTTAGTTAACCTCATAACCTTCAACCCTAGCCACGCAGATTGGACTTAAGGGCACTCAGATTCCTTTCCAGCCCTCGGCCGTTATCACCAGACCCAAGGATACCATTGAGAGAGACCAACACGGTGCTCTGGGGAGCAATCCCCCGAATAAAACAGCGTTGTCCTACTGTGGTACACATTTGCTTGCTGTTACTCTCTTGACGTCTTGATGCTACCCATTCTTCCGATTGGTTGCATAGCTGTATAGCCAATACAAGTCTCTATGTGATAGCTGATAGCCTTGTCCTAGTGAAAACCATGAGAGGAGCATGAGCATACACAACAATAACAGACAACCTTTGTCAAAATTAGCTGTCAGTCAAAAGTGGGTCCTTGAAGCTACACACCACTTGAATTCATTTTTCCCAGCGGCAGACGCCAACATACAAATTTAATCATTTTGCTTGTTTTTTTGACACGTTCATTTTTTCCTCCTCGCCTTCCCAGAGCCATAACTTTTTCATCTAAAAACAGAGGGAGGGTGGAGAGACATAACTGCGATGTTCCTTCCTCCCAATCACGGAGCTGTACCCCTGATGATCACATCTACACATCAGGAAGCCATATCTAAAATGATCATTGTCATTGGCCAAATTGTGAGCAACCTCAAGGAACCATAATTCACATATGTATTTTGACAGATTCAATTTAAAGCATAGGAACATGCTAAAACAAACCACTTAGCAAATATCTATATAAAACTGTGCCATATCTAATTAATAATTGGTAAACTGCCGATCAGTAGTATAAGCAGAGCCCCATGACTCTATCTTTGATGATTGCAACTAGAATAATGGCAAAATGAAATAAGAGCCATGTAATTCATCCTGTTCTATGTCACCCTAAAAGGAGAAGGAAGTCCTTGAAGATAAAAACCTGGCGACATATATCAGTACTCTGAACCAATTACCCCCAGTTGGCTCCAAAGCACCATAAACCCCAATCATGGCACTAAGCGACCTGGTGACCAAAAACCCATAAGGGTTGGAAAAACACCATTATCCCCAGCCGTACTCCACTGGCTTGGAGGCCTGAAAAGCCAGCCATGCTGGCTCCACCATTTTTTGCTCTCCAGGGATACCAGCCTGGAAGAGCCCACCTCACCAGATCGCATCAAACATAAACCACAATTGTGGTGCTAAAAGACCTGGCGAGCAACTCCACGAAGGGAAAAAACACCATTACCCCCAGCCGCACTCCACTGGCTCAGGGGCCCCAAAAGTCAGCCTTGCTGGCTCAACCATTTTTGCTCCCAGGGATACCAGCCTGAAAGAGCCCACCTTCGCCAGATCTCTTCAAAACAGTCAACCCTTGAGGGAATCATGCCCGGACTCCCTCACCAAATATTTTTTTTTTGGGAACTGGAAACTGTTTCCAGCTCTTGGAGCCTTACCATAGTTGCCAGACCCTCCAAGGACCCCCTAAGAACCTTAGTACTACAGGATTAGTATGCCAAACTGAAGGGGAAGGAGGTCCTTGAAGCTAAAAAGATCTGTTGATTTATATCAATGCTCTGAACACCTTACTCCTAGCCGATTTCACCACTGGCTCAGAGGAACCAGAAACCACCATTGTGGCAAGGTTAACCAGCAGCTCGCCGGGACACCACTCAGCACGAGCCTCCCCATAAGCGCCAGACCACGCCAAAACTGGGGGGGGGGACCATCACTATGATGAAACCCCAAAACACTAAAGTTAATCTCCAACTCCAAAGACCCTGATTCCAGCAGGGTTAGTCTGCAAACTGAAGGGGAAGGAGGTCCTTAAAGCTACAAAGATCTGCCGCCTTATATCAATACTCTGAACACTTTACCTCTAGCCGCTTTCAGCACTGGCTCAGAGAAACCATAAGCAGGTGCCCGGCTGCCCTTTTCCTCTGTCCCGGTGCTCGTCTGCTGTAACTTCTGGGGTCTCTCTTGATGCTGCAGGGCCAGCCCAATGCCGCCCATGGAGGGCATCCGGCCCCCATTGGTACCTTGCCGTACCCAGCCCTATGGACTCCACTGGTGCTTTCTCTGCAGTTCTGGCACTGCTCCTGACTGGAAAAGTTAACCATTGGCTCGCCAGGAGCTAACCCCAACCCTGCATGAGCCTCACCATAGACGCCAGACCAAAACATGGGGACCATCACCCTGATGAAACGTCAAAATATTATCCACCAACTTCAGCAGGGTTTATATATACAGCACAAAAGAGACTATAGAGCCAGCATGCATCATGAAATATGTATTAACAGTGGTAAGACAGAGATCAGGTACAGATAAGACTCCATGTAGAGAAAGAGGGAGCTGATAACATGTACATAGCAGGGTCACAATACAGCCCTGAGAGAAAGGTTATATATTGATCAATAAATTATAATACTCAGAAGGGGAAATAATGCCCTGTACATAGCAGGGTCAGTAATCAGTCCTAATGTAGAGTTAATCTGCTGTGATATCACTACCCACCATACTCAGCAGGGGAATAATGCCCTGTACATAGCAGGGTCAGTGTACATTCCTGTGATAGCCCAGGATCAGTACACAGCACTGTGAGGGTGAACTATTACAGATCTCCAGCCTCTGTATACAGAGGGAGAACTAATACACTGCACCCAGCAATAGTGAAATCCAGCACATGGTCCGCATCCAGCACTGACAGGATTGTCCTGTACAGTCACTGCAGCCTCCACACTGAAGACCTCCTTCTTCCCCTCAGGCTGCCCTTCTCTCACCAGTTTTTCACAGCACATGTGATCTCACAGCTCCACCATAGAGAGCTCAGAACATACAGATACATGCTTACAAACAGCAGGCAAGCCTGCAGCATGAGGGGGGAGGGAGCAGATACATCCCTCATGTGCTACATGAATTCCTATGTAATAATACCATAAACAATACAGCAGCTTTTACTATACTACTGTATCTTGTATGAGGTGAGTGAAACCCCCTCATGTGTGATGTGAGGGGGTCACTGTGCACTGTACTTCCCTGAGGCTGCAGACACATCTTTTCTTGCTTCTTGGTGAGAGAAAGAGGAAGAAGGAAGTGAAGACCGGAAGTTATATCTATGCCTAAACCCCACCCTCCTCACAGTAAACTCTTCCCCATCCACATACTCCTCCCTCTCATAACACAACCCCCCTATAAACTACACAGACAGGAGCTTAAGCACAATGAAGGGACTACAAGCTGCCCTCTCAAAACCTATCCCCTTTGCTCAAAATTACTTACAATAAATATACTATGCATATACTGAAACCATCAGCTTAAATACTTACAGCTATACAGCCAAAAGCTCCCAGACTATAATGGGGCTCTAGGTTCCCCCCTCCCAAAGTCATGGTTCCCCTTTGCTTAGGGCTTCGGGGGTTCTTGACCGCTCACGAGCAGCTGCTTCTCTATTGTGGTTCTGTTCCAATTGTGCTGTCATTCTCTTCTCCCCACACATTAACTAAGGCAAAAAGGATGAGAAAAGAGAGTAGGAATGAGGATAAACAATGACATAACAAGGGACACTAAAATGTCCAGCAGGGACAGGATAGAGGCTAATTCAGTTAGGCACCAAAAAGCTATCTGAAGCCATCCCTAGCAGTTTTTTTTTTTTATTATTCTTTTACACCTGTACTGCACAATTACTGCCCTGTGTAAATGAACCCTTATTCCCTCATATTCACTAAGGGAGACATGTATGATCGGGTTTTTCACCCTTTTCTGGCGTAAAATGCTAACTGAGCTGTCTACGATGTCCAATGCACCTAATGAATGTGTTAGGTGCATTGCTCATAAAACAACACTTTCTAATTCGCTTAACATGAGGGGGTATTTTAGGGGTGTTCTGGGGGCATTATGGAGGCATGTCACACCACTCTCGTAATATTATACACATATATGAATGTGGTTTGGCAAAACTAGGTGCATTACTGCTCAGACAGGCAGACCTATTTCAATGTGCTCTACCTGAGCCTGAGGAGTGTAGCTAGATTTGCTATTAGGGAAAAAATGTCCAATACTTCTCAACTTACACCAGTGCAATAATAAAAAGTGATTTCTGATTATTAACAAACTGTATAAAATTTAATTATTTAAATGTAATAAAATTTTTTATCATATAACATTAGTATAAAAATATATAATATCCCAGCAATATAAAACTATCTCCTATAAAATGTTAAATTAATAGAATCTAAAACTAGTTTTTCATTAAATAACCCACTGATAGGGATAAGCGATATTATCGACAAAAGTTGAAATCGGCACGGTTTTTAGGTTTATCTGAAATTTCCGATCACGCGATAGTTTAGGTGACAATCTTATAGATTTCAGCGTTTCCTGTCATTTTGGCAGCCAATCAGCTCCGAGGTTAGAGGGGGGGTGAGAAGGATGTACAACGTCACCACTAGAGATGGGCGAATCGATTCTAACGAAGTGGAATTCGTTTAGAATTTCAGGAAAACTTCGGTTCGGAACGAAGTCGAACTTTGGGGTACTTCGAGTGAACGAAGTGTGCTTTTCATTGATAAAATGGCTGCGAGCACATGGAGTTACATGGGGCAAAGCACTCTGGGAGGAAGAAGGGCATAGCCTGCATGACATGTGCAGAGGTGAAGCCAATCAGAGACCGGCGGGATTCTGTGACGTCACCGCACTATATAAGTCCGGGCGCGACGCCGGGAGCTCACACTCCTCTCACTGTGCTCATCAGGGAAGGGGCTGCCTCGGCTGATAGCTCTTACTGAAGAATTGATTTTTATATAGCGTTTTCTGTGGGGTGTCTCAGCTTGTCTCAGAGACTGTTCTCTTAATGTTCTATTTCTAATTTTTTGGGGTATTGGATCTGAAATCCAGTGTGCGTCCACTGCAGCTGCATATACATTCAATATCCAAGTGGGATCTAAGCCAGTTCCTGTTGTATTCATTTAAAGAAACAGCGTTTTTACAATACAAATACCACTTCATTTTTGGCTGCTCATTTCTATTGCGCAATTTATATCCAGGGGTTAAATAATCGTTGTTTTGCTGGTGTGCTGACCCCAAGAAACCGTCTTTTTCAACGCCAAAATATATAAATTTTCCTGTAGCCTAATTCACAAGCAAAGGTTAATTACAACTGTATCTCTTGTTGTGTGGCGTAGAAAACACGCAATTGTAACACGCTACAAAGCTACTATTTTGTGGGGCTCAATTCTTTGGCGCAATTTACATCCAGGGGTTAATTAAGCGTTGTTTTGCTGGTGTGCTGACCCCAAGAAACCGTCTTTTTCAACGCCAAAATATATAAATTTTTCCTATAGCCTAATTCACAAGCAAAGGTTAATTACAACTGTATCTCTTGTTGTGTGGCGTAGAAAACACGCAATTGTAACACGCTACAAAGCTACTAGTTTGTGCGGCTCAATTTTTTTGGCGCAATTTACATCCAGGGGTTAATTAAGCGTTGTTTTGCTGGTGTGCTGACAAAAATAAACCGTCTTTTTCAACGCCAAAATATATAAATTTTTCCTGTAGCCTAATTCAAAAGCAAAGGTTAATTACAACTGTATCTCTTGTTGTGTGGTGTAGAAAACACGCAATTGTAACACGCTACAAAGCTACTAGTTTGTGCGGCTCAATTCTTTGGCGCAATTTACATCCAGGGGTTAATTAAGCGTTGTTTTGCTGGTGTGCTGACAAAAATATAAAACGCTCCTTTTTCAACGCCAAAATATTTAATTTTTCCGTAGCCCAATTCACAAGCAAAGGTTAATTAAACTAACTGTTTACTCTTGTGTGTGGATAGAAAACACGCAATCTGTAACATGGTACTAAGCTACTAGTTGGTGCGGATCCCATAAAATTCTTTGGCGCCAATTTATCAGGGTGTTAATTAGCGTTGTTTTTGCTGGTGTGCTGACAAAAAATAAAACAGTCTTTTTCAACGCCAAAATATATATACATTTTTCCTGTAGCCTCAATTCTTATCGAAGGTTAATTAAGCACTGTATTTGTGCTTTTACTTTAGTTAATACCAACACTCAGTTGTTCTTTAAACCGACACATTCAATGTAATTTTTCATGGCCCATTTGTGGAGCGCAATTTATATCCAAGGGTTACCCAAGCTTGATACTGCTGGTTCATTTGAGGTCAAAAAACAGGGTTTATTATTTATTAATTATACAGATATCATCATCAACAGTTTGTCTGTACATTTTCCAACAAACGTATGTCAGACAGAGAAGTCGCAGGCTCTGCACCTGCGTGTGGGCACGTGGCACCAATCATTTCCTGGAAAGGCCAGGTTGCCAGCACAGCAAGGGGACGTCGCCGATAGGGGTCACTCGGTGAGGCCACAACTGCGCATGTACATATAGCGGCCGTGTCGTTTGTTCGGACCCAAGGGTTCTTGATTGGTTGACTAGTCAATCCTCTTCTCTCAGAATGGACATCTGACAACCCCAGCACAAAGAGTCGGTGGCGAACCTCAGACAAACCCCTTAGTTGGCATGGCCCGGGAAGGTAGGCGCGGTCAAGTTGGGCCCTCACCTGCTCCTAAGGCCAGCCTCTGTCCCATCGGTTCCCCTCAGTCCAGGAGATCTACTTGTGGCTCTGGGCTCAGCGCCACTATATGCGAGTCCCATGAACAATTTGAGGAGGGCAGTCAGCAGCTACACTTCGGCCTACCTAGCGAAGAAACAAGACCCAAGAAAGAAATGCGGGCCTAATATCCCCCTGCCCCGTCTCTGCAGGTAGGCGGCAAAAGTATAGATGTGGAGAGTGGCATGGGAGGTCATGTTAGGTGAGAGGGTCAGCCTTTGAATACCAAGGAACGGGTGTTCGAGGGACAGCAGTGACGGATAAAACACAAATTAGATGATGATGTAGCCGACCGCACTTGGGAAGAAACAGCAGCCGGGTTGACCCCCCACTCGGCAAGGGACTTCATCATCTCTTCAGGAGCAAGAGGGGTCCCAGCTTGCGCGTCAGGCAGCAGGCCGCAGCAGAATGTGGGGTCGTGTGGGCCAGTGACCCCAATATGCTGAGCTCAGAGGATAGCCAGCCAGCTGTGCGGGTCAGGGAGCCAAGCGGCCAGGGGGGTAATTAACCCGCTTCGCACGGTCAATAGAAGATATTAAGCGGGAACAGGGGGACTTTCAGCGAGGGCTAGCGGCGGGGCAGTAAGTAGTCCACTCAGTGCGGAGCGTTTGGCGGTCCCGGGATATAAACAATCCCGAAGACTCGGGCTCACACCTCCTCTGCAGAAGGCAGGCCAAGGCGATCCTGTTTTCTTTGACATCATCTCCAGGGTCCAGATGCTCCTGCCACTCCTCGCTCTCTTGGGCCAGCAGTAGTTCAGACGATGGCAATTGCAAAGAAGAGCGGCACTACCACGCTATCGCCGCGCTACCAACCATCTAAGGTGCAAGCAGTGACCGATGGCTCCCTGTCCAAGTTGTTGGATACTGAAGTCCCTCCCTTTCCAAAATGGTGGACCTATGCACCATTCAGAGAAAAATAACTAATGGCTTGTGCCCGAGCCGAGATGGGAGTTTCAAGCCGTTAATTTCATTTCCGCAAAATAGGCAGTAGTCAGCAACCTTCAAAAATATGTAGACAGAAGGTGGGGTCAGTACCTTGAGCTTATCGGGTTTGTTTCCATTCCATGGTGTACGGCCCAGCGGCGGACGTCTGGCAGCTGTAAACTACGGTCAGGGCGTTAAATGTCCTTTTCCGGCAACACTGGAGTTGAATGTTGCTTCCAGCCCCAGGCACACAACAAACTTGGGACAGGGACGCCGGCTTTCCCTCCACGTTGTCAAACTTGCTGCACCCTGCACCAATGTCACCTCCTCCTCCTCCACCACCAACAGCATCTCAGCCTCCAAAGTTACTGCTACATCTTACCACATGTGTAGGGCACAGCCGGTGTCACGCAAGTTCTTAACTAAGGACTTGCCTCGCCACACCCAACAGCGCCAACGAACGACACGAGTCACCACAGGGAGGAAACTGCTCCCGCGTCATGCAAGCAAGAAATAGTATGTGTGGCGTTCTCAGCGCCAACTGCAAATCGGAATCCATGGTGACGGACAATGGGAGGAACATGGTGGTCCGCGCTGCACCGAGGGGGATGTTCATTGCGCCCTGCCATGGCGCACTGTTTCAATCTGGTTGGTAGAAAAACGTTCCTGAAATACGTTTCCAACGATCTTCAGAACATTCTAAAATGGCCAGGAAACTGTGAATAATGCACTTTATCCATTCGTACAAAGCCAGGCAAACACCCTACTTGAATTGCAGCGGCAGAACGGCCTCACCCTACCACACTTGGATATGCGATGTTTCACCCGCTGGAATTCCAGACCTGCAAATGTTGGACCGATGTCATGAAACAGAGAGAAAAGGCCTTAAACGTTTTTTTGATGATCCGGCAGGACTGAGTACTCCCCTATGTAACTTTTTGATGTCAGCCTAGTGGCAGTCATACGTGACCACCTGCCGTTTTGTTGAGGCCCACATTCGACGGGGAGGCGACGTTATTTGTCAGTGCCGAGGACTATGGGATGAATAAAGTCATTACACTTGCTTATGGTCCTGGAACAGGATGCTGAAAAATCTGTCTGGGCAGGGGGATGGAAACGTGGCGGACTACATCTCGTGGCCACATGAGTACGGTGAGGGACCATGAAATGGGGGAGGAGGAGGTGGACATTGGAGCAGAGAATTGTTGGGGAAATGGAGTGGATTTTCTACCCAGGTGGACCAAGAGAGGTGGAGAGGAGCGCTGGAGGGAGGTGCGATGGGAGCCCCGTTAAAATGAGAGGAAGATGAGGAGATGGACACGCAAGCAACGTGGCAGTATTCAGTGGACAATGGAGGCAGGGAGCCCTAGCAACGTAACACTTGGGCTGATGGCCCGCAGCATGCTTCTCTTGCCCTGGATAAGTGGACTGACCACAACCCACAAAAACCACCCCCGAATTGTCAGCTTCCGGCAGAGGGATGAACTTCTGGCTCTCCACCTATTGGACCACTCCCCCGCTCACGCGGGTCCCAAAAATGGGAGCCTTTCTTCCAGCTATTGAGAGGACAGGCACACAAACCTCAAATACTATAGGGGAATCCTCCGTAATCACTTTAGGACGCTGGCCTACCTACACATAGGGCGGGCCGGACTGAGTTACCGCACGTGTTCCGAGAGGGGCTTCAACTTCACGCGCTATTGTACTATCCCTCGCCTTCCGGGCCATGCTGGGCGGTAGGTGGGGGGGTCACTACAATAGGAGCAAACAGTAACACCCCCAGTATTCCAGCTCCAAACTGTCACAGTGTTACCTAAGTACTGGATCCTCTAGTGCCATGCAAGGTGCAGCTCGCTTCCCTTCAACCCCCGGACCTCTCCGTCGCGCGCGCCAGCCGGCAGTCGCCTAAGGCGCCTACAGCAAGCAGCAGGACCTGGAGCAGTCCCTGAACCCAACAGGTTGTGGCCTACTTGGAAGCACTATGCCACCTTCAGTTGAAGATACCCGCTGGAACCCTACTGCGGCAGCCTACAACTGGATGTGTGGCAGCGCAACCTTGCCGAGTAGAGTTTGCACGGTGGAGAAGCTTCCTGCCACGGCTGGTGTGTGGGCATCTGTTGGGAAAACCCATACACTACTACGTGACAGATAAACCCTAAGTAGTCGTGCACGTCTGCAGGCGCCGCGGCCCAGCCATCTGTTACCCCCCAAGCGCAGCAAGGGAACATACCATGAAATGGAGGCTTCGGGCATTCACGACAAACGAAAAACTGACCTTTGTCATGATGATCAGGCGTGGATCGGCCAGGAATTTCACCACCACCAATAATGACTCTAAACTCTTAGGGAGTCTGTTTGGGATGCTCGTTATATTAAGGAACAGATGAATAGTGGCGGATGCAGCCTCTACTACCCGGCATACAGTGTTGCACTGACTCACAGCCTGACTGTTCAGTTTCCGCAACAAGCCGGACAATAACTAAAATACTTGTAACATGGTACCCTCGGTTGTCTGACACCCCAACCTCAACACTCTAGCATTGTTGCTACTCTATGACTCATGCTGCTGTGCTGTTTTACTGCTGTCTGCCGTGACATCCACACTGTGTCTTAGTGCCAACTGTCTGACCTCTTGCTGCTGCTGTGGCTGCTGCCCTGTCCTCCAAACTGTGTCTTGTGCCACCTGCCCTGACCTCATGCTGCTGCCGCCGTGACCTCCGCTCTCAGTCATTTGTGCCATACTCCTTCGTGGCTTCTACTGTTTTTGCCACCTCCTGAATGTATCATTGTGCCACTCTCTGACCTCTTGCTGCTGCCTGTGACTCCTGCAGTGCCCTCCACCACTGTGTCAATGAGCCACTGCCATGACTTTCATGCTGCCTGCCGCCGTGCCCTCGCTCTCAGTCATTGTGATTTCTGTGGCTTCCTTCCTGTTTTGCCAACTCCAGAATGTCATTGTGACCACTGCCTATTCATGCTGCTGCTGTCGTGACCTCCACACTGTGTGATTGTGCCACTCTGTGGCCTAAATACTGTCTTTGCAGCTCCTCCCAGAATGTTTTGTGCCTCTGGCCTGATCTCTTACTTGCTGCCGCGTGAATAAACACTGTGTGATAGTGCTACTCTTGTGGACTAATTATGTTTTGCTGACCTCCAGAATGTCATTAGTTGCCACTGCCCTGATCCTCATACTGCTGCCGCCCTCCCCTCCAGTGACCTCCACTCTGTGTGATTGTGCCCCTTGTGGGCCTAATTGTTTTGCCGCCTCCAGAATGTCATTGTCGCCACTGCCTGATCTCATTACTGCTTGCCGCAGTGCCTCCACACTGTGTGATTGTTTATGCCACTCTGTGGCCCTAAATACTGTTTAGCAGCCTCCAGAATGGTCATAATGTGCCACTGACCCTGATACTTAATCTGCTGCAGCCCACGTTCGTGACCTCCAAACTGTTGATTGTGCCACTCTGTCGGCCTTCCATTTACTCCGTTTTCGCCGACCCCTCAAGTAATGTCATCAACCTCTACCTGTGCCAGCCTGGCCCCCTCAGAATCTCATGCTGCAGCTGTCACGTGACCTCCACACCCTGTTTCCATTGTGTCCACTTCTAGTAGGCCCCACCCTCAACATCTACTGTTTTGCCCGCCCTCCAGATGTCCTTCACATACTGCACCTCGCCCCTGTCCTCTTGCTGCCTGCCACGCACCCGTGACCCCCTCCCACAACCCCACCGCTCTCAGTCTCATCGCCCTTGTGCCCACTCTGAAGCTTGCATCCTGGTTTTGCCACCTCCAGTATGTTCTTTGGCCTCTGAACCTTATGCTACTCCTCTTTCTGACTGCCCCCCCCGCCCCGCTTGACAACCTCCTCATACCAGCTCTCAATCATTTGTGCTCCTACTCTGTGGACTTCATCATGTTTTGCCACCCCAACCATCCCGCGAAGTCTGCACAGAAATGGCATTTGTTGCCCGACCTCCCCTATGACTTCAAGACACATGCTGAACTGTCCGGAATCCTCGACCTCGTGCCCCTCAACCACCTGTAGTCATATGTTTGCCCAACCATGCCCTGACTCCATGCTGCTCAATTATTACGAGCCTGCCGCCGTGACCTCCGCTACTCAGTCATTGTGCCACTCCTGTAGCTCATGCTTCATGTTTTGCCACCTCCTGGAAAAATGTCTCTTGTCGCGCCTCCTGAACCTGTTCCTCTTACTTGCTGCCAGACTCACGCAGCTCTACCTATTTGTGGCCCAAAGGCATCTGTGGACCACGGCATCACGGGCGTTGACACACATCCAGCGAATCAGCAATTTGGTGACTCCACACATCATCTAACCTGACCTCCAAGCTGCCTGCTCCTTCCGTGACTCCTGCGTGCCTCCACAACTGTGTCATTGTGCCACTGCCTGTCCTCATGCTGCTGGCCGCAGTGACCTCACAGGCTCTCAGTCATTGTTGCTTTTTATGTGGCTTCCTCTGTTTTTGCCATTCAAGGAATGTCATTGTGCACTGCCTGATCTCATTACTGCTGCCGCCATGACCACCACACTGTGTTGATTGTGCAACTCTTTTCCTAATACTGTATTTGCCGCCTCTTCCAGAATGTCATGGTGCCACTGCCGGATCTCAGGAGTGCTGCCGCAGGGACCTCCACACTGTGTGATTCGTGCCAACTCTGTGGCACTAATACTGTTTTAGCCCGCCCCCTCCAGAGAATCGTCCATTTGTGCCATACTGACTGTTCTCCTACTGCTGCCGCCGTGACCCTCACACTGTGTGATTGTGCCACTCTGTGGCCTTAATACTGTTTTGCCGCCTTCCAGATAGTCATCGTGCCACTGCCTGAGATCTCCCCTCATACTGCTGCCGCCGTGACTCAACACTGTGTGATTGTGACACTCCTGTGGCATACTACTTGTTTTGCCCGCCCTCCAGAATGTCATTGTGCCTCTGCCCTGGATCTCACCATCGCTGCTGCTGTCGTGACCTCCACACTGTTTCTTGTGCCACTCTGTGGCCTCCCTGAAAATACTGTTTTGCCGCCTCCAGAATGTCATTGTGCCACTGCCTGGAAACCTCATACTGCTGCCGCTGTGACCTCCGCCTCTCAGTCATTGTGCCACTCTGTCGCGGCCACTTCCTCGTGACCTCTGCGCCCCCACCCTCCATGCACATGTCATTGTGCCAAACTGCCCAGTCCCCATGCTGCCTGCTTTTGTGGGCTGACGCTGGTCCCTCCCACACTCTGTCAATAATGTTGCCACCTGAGCTCCAGCCTTGTTTTTTTCAGCTTTTGCTGACATGACTTTATCTGGCTACATTCCCGCTTGAGTTTTTGGTCAGTTTTGCCTCTTAAGTTGCCCAGGGAATTTTAAAGTTTTAAAGCGGATTTCTAAGAGCCGGCGGCAGTTCATCTGCGTGTCATACTAAAACACAACATTGTATGAAGACCATAACCAAGCTCCCTCTGCATATTTTACGCAATGGCACAACGTTCTACAGCACCCTGCAGGCTCTGTGCAGCCTGGAAAATAGTGCTTTTTTAACGCGATTTCATGCCGGATGTAATTCGTGAGACGAAACAAATTTTGTCGGAAAATTCGACACCCTTCCGCGTACAAACCCTCCACCGTGACTCCCCCCGAATCGAATTTTTCTTGTGAAATTCCGACCATCTAACCGACCACGTCCTACACACACAGTGGATATTTGTACACTTAGGACATCTTCAGGGCGAAAAACTTTGGTTTCTTGCAACGAACAAATAGAAGGCCCCCGTTAGGGGTAATTGCGGCGGCCAGCCACTCCGGGAACGAAACTCTCCACACCCCCCCCCAGTGTGTTTTGATATTGCTAAAATGCCGCTAAGCATATGACGTGAACATTGGGGAAGAGAACTTGGCGAGGGAAGGAAAGGAAGACCTAAATAGAACATGTGGCAGGACATCAAGCCAATCAGGAGACCGGGCGGGCTTCTTGTGACGTCCAAAGCATTATAAGTACGGATGGCACCCGCGCTTCTCACATTCCTCTCGTTGTGCCTGACAATTAAGCGGCGCTTCTGCACAGTGAAAACAGCTAGATCATCACACAAAGGAAATTGATTTGTAACAGCAAATTGGGAGGGCGGGGGGGCCAGGGGTTGGTCACTGACTTTTCTCATCAGACAACTGCTCCTCTTTCCGTTATCATTTTGATCAGTTTGTGGGGTATTGTAATTCAAGTCCAGGGTGGGTCTAAGTCTGCCACACCCCATATAGCATTTTAATTCCATCTGGTCATTGTGGAGCACAATTTATATTCGAAGGGTTAATTAAAGTGTGTTTGTGCTTTTATTTCAGTAAAATACACAGCTGCAACTCCTATTTTTTAAAAAGCCACAGACAAGTAATTTTCCTGGTGATTTTGTGCGCCAATTGTATATTAGGGGTTAATTAAGCGTGCTTGTGCTTGTATAGTCAGTGAATACACAGTGTTTTTCAAGCGCCCACATTCGAGTAATTTTTCCCTGGTGATTTTCTGTAGCGGCAAATTTTTTATTCAGGGGCGTTAATTAAGCGTGTTGGTGCTTTTAATTCGTAAAATTCAGTGTTTGTAAATGCCAATCCACAGTTAAATTTTTCCTGTGTTTTCGACGAGCGCAATTTTAGATTCAAGGGTTAAAATTTAAGGGTGTTTGATGATTGTATATTCAGTAAAATATCATACAGGTGCAACACCTCCCCCACCAGGGGGAGGGAAGTGTACATATGGACGAGTAAATCTTTTCTAAGGTCAGTTCTGGAGGCGCCCATTTTTGATTCACAAGGCGGAGCCCATTATACCCAAGATGTTACCAGCAACACACTACCCCTCCATCGACCTCCGTCGGCACTTAATCGGGTTCATTTGGAGGCAAATACAGAGGGTGTTATTTATCATATACAGATATCTTTATTAACAGATCTGTTAAAAATTTTGGAAACAAAGGTATGTCAGCACAGAGCAGGTGAATGGCTCTTCACATGCGAGTGGATGTGGCACAAAACTATTCCTGGAGCAGGCACAGGTCGGAGCACAGTAAGGCGGGCGTGGTTTCAGGGGTGACTCGGTGAGGCAGAAATCCCACCCAGAACTCCCACAGGCCACCTGTCATTTAGTCGGGCCTTGCCCCCCAACCACCCCCAACATGCACCCCACTTCGGTTGCAATCACGCAACCAAGGGTTCCTTGCCCATTGGTTGCTAGGTCATCAAACCTTCATCCCACAATTTACTTCTGACAACCCTCTGCAACAGTGCGGTGGGTTCGTCAGATACAAACTCTTAGTTGCATTGGCCCCGGGAACAGGTCAGCACCCCTCCACCTGTCCTCAACATGCCTCTGTCCCCATTCGGGTCACCTCAGCCAGAGAACTAGTATGTGCGCATGGGCCTCAGAGCACTATTACAGCGAGGTACGAACATATTTGAGGGAAAGTACTAGCAGCTATTGACAATGAAAGGTGGGGGCAAGACATCCCTACTTTCTTGCAGTTTTGATTGTGGAGAGGGCCAGCGGAGGTTTTTTGGCAAGCGGTCAGCCTTGCTTACCAAGGGAATCCATTGAGCCACGAGGACCAGCAGTGGACATTCAAAACACCTCCCAAATCGCACATTCTATAAAATACCATCGGACTCGGTCTCATTGAAATCAAGTTTCTGCGTTACTCCAAGTTTGTTCAAATGCAGCGTAGGTAACTTGAACTGAAGGAGGACCCATACCTACTGGGAATGTTTTAGGTGTTTTAGTGCATTTCTGTGCCTCATTGGTTGATGGGAGTTCAGTACAAAAACTGGAATGGGACAGAATAAAAAAGAAGCAATAGCAAAATGCTGCATAAACTGGATTTGGTATGAACTTCCTTCAAGTATGATGAATGTGAAACGTATGTCCAACTTACAGAAAAGTAAAACCTAGTGCTTCTAGAGGCCCTCCCTCTGTTATCGGCCTTCGTAACAAATTTACATCCACACAGATTTTCAAGTGGCTTTAACGAAAGCAAACGCCGTCTCGATAAAAGTATTCATTTCGTTCAGGAACTCTCTGAATAATACACAGGTGTTAAAGGAAATGTTTGCATGCCTAGTATCTAGGTGTCCAGATTTTGAAACGCTGTGGAAATTTCTTTAGCTGCATTTGTATTGGAAAAGGCTCCTGACACCACCAACTCCAAGGACTATAAAATAAAATTAATTATTATATAATTAATCTTTAGAGCTATAGAGAAAGCTTTTCCTTCAGCTCGGGTCTGTCATATCCGTGTTACCGTAACCTCTTGCCTTCGTCCCTTTGACCACGAACCATTGCCGCCTGTCCTGACCTTTAAGCCTGTCCGATCTCCCAAGTTTGCCTTACAATTTTGTGCCACGCAACACTTGGCTGCCACCGCAAAGCAAGTTAACGTCAGGGGTTGAGAACCTGGTGACTCAACCGCAGGCAAAGTCCATCACGCTTTGAAGACGGGCTAAATTGGTGTGATATTCCAATGGGACCCATACTCCATAGATCCACGCTCCCTGGGAGTGGCAGCTTACAACCGTTTCGGCGTGGTCCGAGGAGGCACACTAACAAGTGTCAGTTATCATAGGCCACATAGAACGTGAATGCATAGTTTCCTTGCCCAGTTTCTATTGAATGGCTGCAAGAGACCCACCACTTTGAAAAGGCCGAGGGACTTCAGCTACAACCAACTTGGGGACAGGAGCCCCCCACTCCGGTCAGCTTCTGACTAATTAGGGATGCCTTGACGCAATACATGCTGTCCTCTTGGCAAATCGTCTCGCACCGCTCCCAGTGATCGACTGCTGGGCACCATGTGTTGGACTGAGGAGACAGGAAGGTGGTCAGGGATACCGGTACAGTTACTGTAAGAGGGCAAGGTAGTGTCTCGGCTGACGGTGGTGAAGCCTTGACTGCCGCTGAATCAGGGACCGGCGTGCCTACTGGGTGCTGCTGCCTGTTGGGACTAGGATGGACCACCACATCTGAACACAAGTTGTTCGGTGATACTGCCCAGAACTCTGATAGTTTGATTTGCAGCAGGACACCTTGGTTGCCCCAATGTCCTTAGGTCCCTGGTCCACGCTTCTACTTTCTGCCCACAGTTTTACATTTTAATTTTTCAGGCTATGTTCATCCCTCCCTCTTGTGTCTCGTCAAAAAAAAATGGCACTCTGGCCGAGTAGGTGATTTTACCAGAAAAAGCTCCCGACACTGACCTGACTGCTACCTGCTCGCTGACCCGACGTGCCCCTGTGCTGCTACCTTCTCTGGCGACACTGCAACTTGGGTGGCTCTAAATCGTTGGCACGTTTGGCTTCCCAAACATCGCAACTGCTGCACACTGTTGACTCCGGTAACACTACCACCGGATCTTACACGGTGCAGCGCTACTGCCTGACTCGCAAGCTGTCGCTATCTTTCTCCACATGATACATGTCTGTAGGCCTTGTACACGTTGGTCTGGGTCAGCTCACAAGCATAACATGGCTTTCAAAAAACCACCCAGCTATGCTGATGTAAACCCAACTCCCTAAATCTCCGGCCCAGACATTAAACTCTCTACTGTCAAGAATCCCGATTGTCTGTTGTTCCAAAATCTCACTTCTTCCCTTTACCATCTCCTAAAACTTAATGTAGAGAAAAACAGAATGCATTCAGGGGCCGGGACAGGGTAGTCGAGCGTAGGTGTCCACGTAGGGTGGGCCACTTCATCCCAGGGAGAAAAAGGACAGGGCACCCAAAAGGAGCATAAATGTGGGCTGCCTGAATTTTACATTTGGGTGGGCACTTTACGCCTTGTTAAATAAGTGGCACATTACATTTCCCAGGCCTCTGTCCTTGGCCTTCACTGGCTCCCAAGTGCTCGATCGGCTACCACACGATTAGTTTTTTGCCGGTCAACCCGCCGTCCACCCTCAACCGGTGTCACACTGTACAATAGCCATGCCACTCCCATACATATAACCCCCCATTTGCATCTTCCTCTCACCTATTTGCCCGCTTCTGCAAGAAGCAGCGGATGTCTTTCCCACCTCCCATTTCACTGCCCCACTGTCCTCAAATAAGTTGGTCCTTACTGTTTAGTGGCACAGAGGCCATAGCAACATAGTAGTTCTCTCGGTTTGGGAAACACGCCGAACGGGTACAGAGGTGGGTTCCCCCAAACATGAGGACACGTGTGGGCCCCTGACCTGCTCCCGGGCATTGCCAACTAAGGGTGTGTCGGATAAACCCACCGACTCTTGGCTGCTTGATGTTCGATGTCTTCTAAGAGAAAAGTGGTCATGACCTAGTGGTAGTGATGATCAACAACAATCGGCCGCTAGAATGACACCGGAAGCTGCTGGCCTCGCAGGGTAACCCCTGCTGTGATGTCCTCTTACTGTGCTGCTCCAGGAATCTACTATTGTGTTCTTTGATGCTATTGTAGGATCTTAGCCCTCAGCTTTTTTTTTTCAAGGTGGCGC
>JAODAL010038773.1:0-38797 GCA_025379985.1 Phyllomedusa bahiana
TTTTTCCCTTTCAACAAAAACACATCTGCAGTTCACAATGAGGCCCGACAAATTAAGTGTGAACCTAGCCCTACTGAGCAAAACTTAACACCAAGGGCCCGGGCCCCGGATGTTTTAGGATCCTAGCAACGCCCTTGCACAGAGGCCTTACTTAGGACCCCGCCGACCATAACAATAGCTCAGCACCCTTCAATCTTGTCGGTGTGAACTGAAAAGGGATGTGGGGGAATGATTCAGTGCCCTTTGGGCACTCCCCAACCATGTTTTCCAGGGTTTTTAAGGGGGGTTTAAACCACCCTGGATCGGAGTTTTTTTTTTCTTGACCCAAAGGGTTTTTTTCAAATTTTAATAAAAAAACCCAGCCCCCTCCCTTTTAAAATTCCCTCCCAAGTCCGCTTCATACCCCCTTAACAGGACAATGACATACAGAGGAGAAAATGAGTATTTCATACATTTTCCCACCTACAAAGAATGGAAAGATCTGTAATTTTTTTTGTTTTCAATTTTTGAACAAACCCCCAAAAAAAAACCCCCCAAAAAAAAAAAAAATTTTAAAAAAAATTTTAAGGATAAAAAGGGAAAAAACCCAAAATTTTTAAAAAAAAAATTTTTTTGAAAATTTTCCCCCCTTTTTTTAAAAAACCCGGGTTTTTTTTGGTTTTAAAAAAAAAAAAAAAAAACCCCCCCCCGGGGGCCCCCGGCCCAAATTTTTTAAAATTTTGGCAATTTTTTTTTTTTTTTTTTTTTCCCGGGAAATTTTTGGGGGGGTTTTTTTAAAAATTTTTTTTAAAAAAAAAAATTTTTTCCCCCCAATTTCCCAAAAAAACCCGGGGGGTTTTTTTTTTTGGGGGGGGGGAAAAAAAAAACCCGGGGGGGAAAAAAAACCCCCCCCCACCCCCCCCCCCCCCCCCCCCAAACACCCACCCCACCCCAAACCCCCGGGGAAAAAAAGGGGGAAAACCCCCCCCCCAAAAAAAGGGGGGGGGGGGGCAAAAGGGGGGGGCCCAAAAAGGGGGGAAAAAAAAAAAAACCCCCCCCCCTTTTTTTAAAAAAATTTTTTTTCCCCCAAAAGGGGGAAAAACCCGGGCCAAAAAAAAAACCCCCCGGGGGGGGCCCCACCCCCCCCCCCCCCCCCCCCACCCCCCGGGGGCCCCCCCCCCCGCTTTTTTAAAAAAACCCCCCCAAAAAAAAAAAAAACCCCCCCACCCGCGAAAAAAGGCCCAACCCCCCCCCAAAAAAAATTTTTTTTAATTTCCCCCCCCCCCCCACAAGGGGGGGGGGGGGGGGAAAAAAAAAAAAAAGGGGGGAAAAAAAAAAAAAAAAAATTAAGGGGTTTTTTTTGGGAAAACAAAAAATTTTTTTTAAAAAAAAACCCCCAAAAACCCCCCGGGAAAAAGGGGGGCCCCCCCCCAAAAAAACCCCCTTTTTTAAATTTTTTTTTTAAAAAAAAATTTTTAAAAAAATTTTTTCCCCCCTTTACGCCTTGGCAAAGGGTACCCAAACCCCAACGGCCAAAAACCCCCCCCCCCCCCCACGCCCCGGAGCACAGCTGTAATTCCGGGCGAAATAGTTTTGGGACAAAATTTTAGCCGCACAAGGTGGGATGGGTGCGGGGAAAATGGCAAGTAGTTGGTGAAAGGCAACAATGTCAATTATTAGAAAAAGGGAAAAAACCCAATGACTGTCAATTTTCCCTTTGGGTCGGGGGGGCCATTCAGATTTCCCTTTGGGGGGTAAGGATGACCCAAAACAGGCGGGAATTCCCAGAACTACAGGGGGGACCAAAAAAATAGAGCCGGAAACCGTCTAAAAAGATTACCATTAGTAATACACTACTCATAAAGGGACTAAAATCCTTCGGGCATGAAAGGTCTCTGTCTACCCCAGCAAGTTGACCCCCATTCCCGTGACCATTGGATGGTCCAGAGGGGGTATGGAGAGATCAGGGGGTCGAGGAGAAAATAAAACTTTTTGGTATCAACTCCAAGGAGGAGAAGGAGTACAAACCCAAGAACACAGTCAGGGCAACTAAGGAGTGGCTGCACAAGAAGCATATAAAAAAGGTCCTGGAGTGTCCTAGCCAGTCTCCAATCGAAATTATTGAAGCTAAATTCAATGTACCCAAAGAAACCCCGAACCTGAAGATCTTAGGAGGGTGGCAAAATCCCTGCTGCAGTGTGCAAGCTTGGCAAGAAACTGACCTCCTAATTGCAAACAAAGGTTTTTGTACTAAGTTCTTTTTTTTATTTTTCAAATGCTTTTTTCATGCAATAAAAAAACTGTTTTAAAAATCACTTCCCCAAATGGTTACATTTTGCATTTTAAAAGGGTTATGTTTCACATAACCTTTGGCCTCTGTTGATTAATATAAAATTGTGGACACAGTTTTGATTTGTGTGTACAAGGGGCATGTTTAAAAAGGGCTTTTAAATTGTTCACACGGCTTTTTTTTGATCGTTTTTTCGGATCCCAAAAAAGGATCTAATAATTGTCAGTGGATTAAATTTTGGTTCAATGGGAAAAAAGGGATTGCTGTTCTCAGGGAAACGGCGTGCGCTTTAGGGCTTTGCACTGCGCTTTTCGCATTTTTAAAAATTGAAGTCAATTTTATTGCGGTTTTCCCAATGAAAGCCCATGGAGATAATGGAGCCCTTTTTGGCCCTTTCCAAAGCGTTACACTCCCGGTACGTTCATTTTCATCCCAAAGGATGCGAAAAAACGCAGTTGGGGGCAGACGGGGCTCGGCGGCGGTGGGGGGGGGTGAGGTCTGCAGGGGGGATGGATGGGGGGGAGAATTTTTTTTTCTTCCTTCTCAAAACATATCCGGGGAAAAGGGGTCCGAAACGCAATTTAAAAACATACAATAGGATCCAAATAAAATACAACGTTGCGTTTTTTTGGGTCCCTTTGGATGCACTTTTTTCTTTCAAAAAAAGGGTCCCTAAAAAGGAGCAAACACGTTGTGTGAACAAGCCCTAAGGGGCGGGGAGGCTTTGAGGGGGGGGACTCCAAATCAAATATTCCCAGTTGCCTGCATCTACTACTCTTGAGGAAAGCTTATGAGCTGATTAATATGGCTCTATACATTATGCTTGATAAAAAGCAATATATAGTAAAGCTCCCCAAGGTAATGGCTGGCTGCATAATTATATGCATAAATTCCAAAGTCAATGGACTTTGGACTGAATCAGGTGAATGCCAGCCCCCATGAAGTAAAATTACTTGGAACAAAAAAAGTACATATTGCTGTAAACCATAATCTGATTAAACTGCACACAAAAGTCAGTGTAAGGTATACATGCAATTCTTACACCTGGAGTCTGACAATTTCAGGACATACATTAAACATTTACTAAGTGTATATTATGCAACAGCATAAACCACATCAAGGTAAAAAATAATATTTTTTTACTGAAGAAACCAGAATACAAAAATAGACATGTATGAAGACCATCTGGTATAAACGGCAGCAGATGCAGTTTAGATTCCCAATACTAAAATTATAACCAGATCATCTTTTGTTCCTATAGCACACAGTGTCATACTACAATTAAGTATGATGTGAATGTTGCACATTTATTAACAGCTTATTTGAGAAGCAGTCAAATGAAAAACCATGAATTAGATAGGCCTGTGCAGGTCTCCTAGGACACTTAAAGGGGTTTTGCCACGAAGTATAAATGTGGAAAACTAAGTAATAAACACTTTCTCTATGCATCATTAATAAATATTCTGTACCATATTTCTTTTAGCTGTTCCATTGTGACCCACAGCGTACAGCTTGGCTTCAAGGGATACGACTAATGATGAGAGCTCCTCAGTCTTGCTGTACATGCTCAGACATCCCTGCTACTGTCAGTCTACACTTTGTAATCAGACACTCACTGCGGAGTGTTCAACCCCAGGTGCTGTCTTTCTACTCCTCTCCTCTGTATTCCTTAGTAATTAGTTAGAAAGTGCTCAGATATATGCATTGAGGGGAAAAAAAAAAAAAATCCACTTTTGGTTCCTGCTGGGATTTGAACCTAGAACCCCTATAATGAAAGGCAGAAGTGCCAACCACTCACAGCATCTTACTCAAACAGACCTTTGTTTGACTAAAGTGAGCACACTGTGGAGAAAAGCATGATGATGTCAGATTGCTCGGTCACAGGATATGCAGTTCAAACAAGTCATATACGTCCCCTTTTGAGCACACAAAGCTGGATAAACCAGGCATGAAATGCCTTCGTGGCAAAACCCATTTAAATCTGTAGAATGGTCAGTGGTTTTGAGGTGTCTGCTTGTAAAAGAGAAGGAAGACAGAAATGGAACTACAGCGAAGGTTTCAGTCAAGCACCTTGGATAATAAAAATTAGTTTTAAACACCCCGGAAACTCCCATTTCCGAATGGAGAAATGAATGCGTTTGCTGCAAGACTCTCCACCTTTAGAATCCACACCCATCTCGCATTGACAGCTTATTCGATCAATATGCTATTAATGTGCGATATGGGAACACTCCTTACAAACCGGCCGCATAGAATATGGTAATGGCCACACTTGTACAGTTCTCTCTGTTCATTTCCAAATAAAAAAAAAGTGTGTTTGGCTATATTAGAAACCCCCATAAACATAAATGGGGGAGAGCTGTGCAAGTGTGGCTATCTTGCAGTTTTCCCAAGCTGGACTCGAGACTCCGCCAAATGGCAAAATCCATTTAAGTATCTACTTCATCGATCACCTTGTTGCCCTCCAGCTCTGTGTGGCATCTTTAGCAGTCTTCCAATTGGACACTAGCCTTGTCATTTCAAGTGAAGAAGAGGGGTCTGAGAGGTGCTCAATGCAGAAAGCAATGGGCACAAAACAAAGGCCTCACCACTGGAAACTTCTGATAGTGACTGCCATGCCAAAAAGAAGAATAATAAAAATGTTGATGCATGACTACAGCCTTAGATCTGTTCCTACTCTGCTCCCTTTTTTTGCAATGTCAGTAGTTTTGAGGACTCAAAACTGCTAAACAATCTCCTTTAAAAGTTTTTTTAAAAAAAAAAAAAAAAAAAAACCCCAAAAAACACTACTACCGTCATGTGTCACTCATTAGCGATCCCCTCAAAATTGTGCACACAGTGCAGTTTTGCTGCTCTACCCCCCAATTAAAATAAGTGTTCTTTTCATATAGTTAGTCCTTTTAGGATTTACCCCTTGCCCTAGTAGTGCTACATTTTCACATACATACCAGTTGACTACAGTTATAATTCTGGCAACAGATACAAATATCACACACATTCTTTCTATTGCCAAACATTGCCCTTGGTGCTGGGCTTTTATTTTATTATTTTTATTTGGATTGGCCAATGGAAACCATGTTAAAATTTGCTTATCAGTTTCTATTATTTCTATAAAAAATTAAAAACCGTAAAAGAACTTGCCTCATGGAGCCAAAAAGCAGCTTTCATTCATGCAACCTGTCTCTTCCTGGTCAGGCTATGCATGGTTCTGGCAGTGACTAGCATAACAGCTCCAGTATGCATAGGTCTGATAATTACTCATTTGTTTGTTAAATCAGTTGCTGGCAGTCCAGTGTGCTGACCTGTGTGAGAAGGTCATCCCTGCTATCAGATAAGAAAAACCAGAGATGGCAGATAAAAGCCAGGGCAGAGCAGGTCTCTAACTTAAAGAAACCAGAGTGCACGCAGAGTTGATAAAATCACTTTCAGCTCTTCGACAGAGACAAAGCAATATATTTTGAAAATGTCTTCATTTACTGTTCCCTACATGTTGAAAGCTAACCTTTGTACTGAGTCAACCTCTAAGTCTTGCCAAACACCCTTCCCCGTTTGCGAACCATGCAGTCATTACATTTTTAAAGGGAATCTGTTAGGAGGTTTATGCTGTCCTATATGTGAGAAGTACGTAATAAAGAAAGAAAAGCAGAGCCCTGATACATAGGTTTAAACAATTTGATGATGAATTTCAGAGTAAAAAGCAGAGAACAAAACAAATCCAGAAATTTAACGACTGCTGACCCCACCTACATACAATGACTGACAGCTTGCTGATACAGGGTAAGCTGTCAGTCACTATATATGGGTGGGTTAAGAAAGACTCCCACTGTCTCTTAAAAGGGGTTGTGTCACTACCTCTGTTCATCTTACCTCAGTCCTGTTTTCTCAGTTTCTTTTTTAAATTCAGAGACATATTTACTGGCTTCTACTGTCCTGCTGCGATGAGCTGCGGAGGACACCTGGTCTGTAGCTAAAGCGACTAGTGCTGGCAGCCTATCAGGAGAGATTGAGCAGGTCTGTAGCTATAGCTACCTGAGGCAGCCCATACAAGATGGGATATCTCGGAATAGGCAGGAAACTTAATGGGATTATCTCACTACAAGGATTGCTTTTTATGTTAAAGGGGTTTTGCCATGATCTAATGTTGACGTGGGATCCTCCAAAATGGGTAATCCCTTTTCTAAATATAGGTCATTAAAAAAAATTGAAGCCTTTGAGAGCTACAGCATTTCTTACATGCCCTTAGTTTCCTGACTGTTTACATTAGATACAACCAGAAGCTGATCTGGCCACGCTTGCGTTGTTTGCACTTATCTGATGGCAGGAAACATAAACGAGCTTTGAAGGTACTGGGGATAAAAGATCCTGTGTCTTTTGTATAGAGAATCCACTGGTTGTAATGTAATTATCTGAGTAAACATGCAGACGCTCCCTGCTCCTCCCTCCTCCCCCCCCCCCCTCCCTCTGCAGCAGTTTGTGAACAAATGAAAGAACGCTGTCTGCTCGGAGCTCATCTTCTCTCCTGAGCAGATAAGAGGGAGAAAACAAAACCTGTAGCACTTGTGCACAATACAGTTATCCTCTGTAGATTAGCCAAATAACATGTTTGCTCAAGTACAGAGACTGAATATCAGTAGCGTGCAAGGGAGGTGGAGTGATGACATCACAGAGGAGGTATTTGTTTTTTTAAACACAACGTCCCTTTTTCAAGCCTCAAGACGGGAGTATCAACCTGTTAGGTGAGGAAATCACTTCTTGACAAAACCCCTTTAAAGATCTTGCAAAAACAAGTCGCTTTGCAATATGTGTCCATTAACAGTGTCCTACCTATTCTGAGATATCCCCTCTTGAATGGGCTGCGCCAGCTCCTCAGGTCGCTATAGCTACAGACCGGTTTGATCTCTCCTGATAGGCTGCCAGCACTGGCTGTTATAGGGGTGATATGTATGAACTGGGCTGCATCAGAAGTCTGGCTGCTTTTCAGCCCAAAAACTGTCAGCCCCGTTCGCTAAATTTCTAACCAGGACTCTAATATTAGGCGGATTACAAAGCGCCCGTGGCACTCTGTAATGTGCCTTAGATCGTGGGGGGGGGTGCTGGAGGCGTGTTGCACTACAACCGTACGATTCTACACATTTATGACTAGAAAGTGCTAAATCTATGACACACAGTAGACATATACATTCAAGCGCATTCTACGCTACAAATGCATGGAAAAAAAATGGCGCATGGGCACCAAAAATTATACATGTTGCTCAGGGACGCAACTATAGGGGGAGCAGACATAGCAGCTGCCCCGGGGCCTGTGCTCTTAGGGGGCCTGTACCAGCTACTGACACATCTGCTCTCCCGGTAGTGCGGCTCCTGCGCCCGCCGGCAGCGAACAGTTCACTGCCGGCGGACGCGGAGCTGTGGGGCCCGGCGCATACCGCCTATGAAGGTCCGGGCCCTCCGGACCGAGCGCTCAGACAGAGGACCGCACGGCTGCTAGGTGCCGGCCCACAGTGCAGCCCGCGCCGAGCACAGACTGCCCGGGAGCGTGGAGCTGGTAAGTGCTTTCTTATTTATTTTTATTTTTTTTATATTAATGAATTCGGTCCTGCCTGTATATAGCCCCTACCTGCCTCTATATAGCCCCTACGTTCCTGCCTGCCTCTATATAGCCCTACGTTCCTGCCTGCCTCTATATAGCCCCTACGTTCCTGCCTGCCTCTATATAGCCCCTACGTTCCTGCCTGCCTCTATATAGCCCCTACGTTCCTGCCTGCCTCTATATAGCCCCTACGTTCCTGCCTGCCTCTATATAGCCCCTACCTACCTGCCTCTATATAGCCCCTACCTACCTGCATATAGCCCCTACCTGCATATAGCCCCTACCTACCTGCCTGTATATAGCCCTACTTACCTTCCTATAGCCCCTACCTACCTGCCTGTATATAGCCCTACTTACCTGCCTATAGCCCCTACCTACCTGCCTGTATATAGCCCCCCCCAAAGCACTGCCTGCCGATATGTAGCCCCTATAGCCTCCCCAAAGCCCTGCCTGCCTGTATAGGCCCCCTATAGCATACCCTAAGGCCTGCCTGCCTACATATATGGCCCTATAGCTACCTAAACCCTACCTTCCTACCTATATGGTGCCTATACCCTGCCTGCCTGTCTATATGGGGCCCTATAGCTTCCTAAACACTGCCTATGTGGGGACCCTATTGCCTACCTAAACCTGGCCTATGTAAACCCTGCCTGCCTAAATGGACCCCATATAGCCAGGGGGGGCAGGGAGTGAGGTGCTGGAAAAGTGAGGCTTCTAAGATATTTGTGTCTTAATCTGCAGGGACAAGTGGCCGGGAGCAGTCATCATAGTGGTCGGGACCGAATGCAGAACAAAAGGGGAAGTAAACAACTTATCAGAAACGTCACCTGTGAGTAACAAGACATAACTACACTGTAATTTATATATGTCTGCAGAGTCTGTGTACACTGTTATCTACCACTATATGGTGGTTATATACAGTCTGCAGAGCCCGTGTACACTAGTATATACCACTATATGGTGGTACTATTGGTCTTTGTGTACTGATCAGTAATAGTGTAGGGGTATTATTCAGTCACTATTTGATGGTAATTTGTGGTCGTGTTCTGGTGGTATAATCAGGTCCTTATGTAATAGCGTTATTGGTAATGCTGGTCTTAGTATAGTGGGATTTGATTGGTAGCAGTATGATGGTGATATGTATGGTGAGGTTATTTGCTCCTTGTATTATCTACATTATCGAACTGCATGTTCTGGTAAATTGTTTGTGGTCGGGGAGGTGGGCGAGGGAAGGGGCCCCATCCAAACGTTTGCTATGGGGCCCCGGCTTCTCTAGTTACACCCCTGATGTTGCCCCTGAACAAGGCTTTTCTACCTGTATCATATCCTACTTCCAGCTAGTGTAACCTAAATCACCTGATAGGTTCCCTTTAATGCTGGGCTCACACACTGTGGCAAACACATCTGCATGCCAGATGGCACAGTTTGCAAGTGGATTTCAGCAATAACTCTTCCCACATTTTGGCCCAGCCATTAATCTGATTTTAACGCCTATCAATTTGAAAACTGAAGGTTTCAGCTGCAATGTTTGAAGGTGATTTGCAAAGGAAAAAAACACAGAATTTACTAAAAATACAGAGGAGTAGTCAAATCTAATCATCTCAGAACTTTCAGTTCCTGCTTTGGCTTTAGAGGGACAAAAATCCCGAAATAGCGTTGTCTGTAGATGAGAGATACTCTCTTGGCTAAAAAAAATCCTTTTTGCTTTCTCAAGACTCGGTGGGTCAAAAGCAAATTGAGGATTTGTTACAACCAACAGAGGGCGCTGTGGGCTTCTCAGCCCCTTTCCCATAATGCCTTGGCTTTAGTAACACATACAAATCACAACTGAAACTGCCACCAAAACAAATCGTGACTATTTTAATATAAGGGAGGGGTCATTGTAGATAATGTTTATGTGATAAAATAGAAAACCATGAGAAATAAATAGGGAATAAGGGCTTGTTCACACGACTTTTGTGATCCGTTTTACGGATCCGCAAAACGGATCTAACAATGGTCAGTGTGATTAACATTGAGTTGAATGGCAAAAGCGCATCGCTGTTCTCACGGGAGCTCGGTGATGCGCTTTTGAGGGCTCTCCTGCACTGCGCTTTTCGCATCCGCTTTAAGAATTGACATGTCAATTCTTATTGCGGTTTACGCAAGTGAAAGCCCATAGGATATAATGGAGTCCGCTTTTGGCACTTGTCCAAAACCGCTCCACACTCCGGGTACGTATCAGCTGCGCTTTGCATCCTGAAAGAGGATGCGAAAAGCGCACTGGGAGGCTGGACGGGGATCGCTGGAGAGGAGTGCGGCGGCAGCGGGAGCGCAGGTGAGCGGCGGCGACAGTGGAGGAGCTGGGGCTGATGATAGATAAGATAGAGATCCCCTCCGTCCTTCTGAAAACGCATCCGGAAAGCGGATGTGTAAAACGCAAGTGAAAAAGCATTCAAAACAGATCCAAATAAAGTATCCAATGCTGCGTTTTGTGGATCCGCTTTCCGGATGCGCTTTTCAAGTGCCAAAAACGGATCCGTAAAAAGGATCCAAAACGCCGTGTGAACAAGCCCTAAATATGTAGCTTTGCTACAGTTCTAGTGTGCCCCGCCTCCTATATTGAGGGGGTGCCTTTCATACAAAAGAGAGCAGACCACTCCAAAAATGTAATCTTTTAGATTGGATTATCAGAATTTAAGATGCATTCTTCCCAGCTAAAAACTGTCGTTTTTGGGTCCATGATATATTTCCTCCAAAAGGCTTAAGGACAAATTCAAGGATCTCTTAAACCCTCTGACCAGTATATTTTATTTGCTGACAGACAAATAATTTGGAAACAAAGGCCAATATCCAAATTCGCTACATTCAGGTGAAGAGTTAAACACATTAAGAATACCATCATAAGTGACCTCTGTAGTTAAAATTAACTTTGTAATATGGAGGATCACAGCTAAAATTTGCCTCTAGTGGATTTTTATACAGCATCTCTATATGGTACAAAACTGAGAACTAAATAAAAGTAGATATGTTTTGCATCTATCTAGCCATCTCTCATGCTCTTATATGGTTCCAGATAGTAAGGGGAGATTCGACTTGACCTAGGTCAAATCATGTACTACCAGTTTTGTGACATTTTGTATGAAATGTCAATCTCCTCTTAAAGAACCATCACAAACATTTGGCCATAGGCTTCTCTGCAAGAAATGGCCAATGCACTGGTTAAACAAGAAAACTGGTATTTAGGGGAAGAATATGGCTATACATGAACCACTTTAGTGTTCATAGAAATTGTAGTTTTCAGCCCTTACACTGTTGCGTCAGTTTCCCCGCAGCAGAACTTGGAAACATCAGCAACAGGAGCGATCACTGATTTACAAAAATTAAAACAATTTACAAAACATCAGCAAACAGGACATCGAGGACAAGCAAGATATGAAAAACAGATTAAATAACCCCTTTAATTCTAAAAGCATATAAATCAGAGAAATGTTTGAGCCTGTGAAATAAGTCTATCAGAGGCGTAACTTCAAGCTCTTGGGCCCTGGTGTGAAAAGTGAAATGGGGCCCCCCAGTTACCATTCACCATTTACAATGCTGGTATCTTCTTATGTGGCAGAAGGGCATTTGGGCCCCCTCAGGCGGCTGGGCCCGGTAGCGACTGCTACCGCTGCACCCCCTGTAGCTACACCCCTGAAGTCTATTCTATATTTGTTGCGTCAACCTCTCATACTTCTAGAAGTGCTACACAAAACATGTAACACCTAATTACAACTAAAGCTTATTCTGACTAATCTGTTTCCTGTAAATCTGTTTGTTGAATGGATTTCCACTGAGCACAGCACAAACCTCTAAAAAACACACACACAACTAGATATTTCTACATTCTTGTTGTTTTAGGTCAGGTCCACTCAGTTCGCAACCCAGATGTACAATGCTGGTGAAAGGGAGTGTATGAAGTTCTCCTCTACTGTACTAACAGACACAGCTTTCAAGAAGGCAAAGAAGAGACAACCAAGCTGGTGTAGAGAATCTTACAGGCTATGCATGACCTATAAGAATCCCCAGTCTCTGCAGATAGAGGACTCTTCCTTTTGGAGAATATTCTGGGCTGGCTTAAACCTCTAGTCATGTTTCAAAGCTCTTTAACAGGTCAGACTTGACGGCAGCCTTTAACCTGTAATTCGACCTCTACAGCCCGCTTCCATCTTCCTGGAGATGGAGATTACAAATATATATATATATATATATATATATTTCCTGAAGCCATGTGTGAATAGAATCTACAAATATAGTGTGTTAACACTAGAAAAGCTCCTAGACAATACATTGGACCAATTTAAAGGGAGTCTATGAAATATCTCCCCGACCAATAATAGGGCAATGTCACTCAATTACATAGCTACAGCAAAATGAACAAGGACTTGACACCCATAAATTATACAAATATCATTTTTATTTTAAATATTTAAAAATTACGATCAATATTGTAACAATATACACATAAGACAGACAGCTAATAAAGCCACTAGCAGGGAAACAAGTACATAAACAAAATATGGTAAGTATCCTTCTAAATCACAAATATATATATATATATATTAATATTCCATACCAATATCACTCTGCTCTACACTGATGAGGGGTAAAACCCCGAAATGGCGCATGTAGATGAGCAATATTGGCTTGACAATTATTCCTTTTTGCTTCTCAAAGATTTAATGAATCAGAAGTAAATTGAGGATTTGTTACAACCTATAGAGGGTGCAGTGAGCTTCCCAGCTCCTTTCCCATAATGCCTTGTGATATGCAGATGCTTAGTAGTGGGCTAAAAGGCAATCAAAACACTACACCCTTAACTGGTGCTCTCCATAAGGAGAGATGTTCCCCTTCTCTCAGCCACTCATTGCCTCCCACCAGTCAAGCCAATATCACTCTGCTCTACACTGATGAGGGGCAAAACCCCGAAACGGCGTATGTAGATGAGCAATATTGGCTTGAAAATTATTCATTTTTGCTTCTCAAAGATTCAGTGAATCAGAAGTAAATTGAGGATCTGTTACAACCTATAGAGGGCGCAGTGAGCTTTCCAGCTCCTTTCCCATAATGCCTTGTGATATTCCATACCAAGTAATATGATCACAAGTACACAGTTCTAACACAACCTTTTAGATTAATTTAACATGATTACAAAGAGTTCAATTACCCATAATAGCATATGCTGTGATAGCTTGTCCCTGCACCCCAACGCACGTTTCGCCTCTGCTTCATTCTTTTCGGCCTGTACTTGTGGTAACCCTCTGTGGGTCAGCAGGTTCCTCATTATTGGGGGAATTATACGACAGGTCTGAACTCGTGGTAACCATCTGTGGTGGGTCAGGAGAAGGTTCCCCATCATTGGGGGGACTATACAACTGATCTTCACTCATGGTAACCATCGGTGGTGGGTCAGGAGAAGGCTTTTCATGATTGGGAAGATTATGTGACAGGTCTATACTGTCGCGTCCTGGATGTGCATTCAGGGTAGTGTGGTTTTCTCCTGAAGAGTAATGTGTGATATCTTCTTCTACTTTATAATTTAGCAGTGAGCTGCAGTTTCCTTCAGAGATCACACAGGATTTTTCTGTGGTCACATCTTCTGGGATTTCCTCCTTCACGTCACTCATCCCCAGCTCATTGCTCCTCATCTTCTCTTCTTCAGCCTCCACTTTAGTATCAATCAGAATTTCACCCTGATGATTCTCTGGGACATTTCCCTCTGGACAATCCTGGGAATACAGAGGACGGGGACATCTCCCTGCTGGATTTCTCCTACTGTATCCATCTTGTGATGTCAGCAGCTGGGGATCCTCCATCATGATGTCCTTGTACAGATCCTTGTGTCCTTCTATGTACTCCTACTCCTCCATGGAGAGATAGACAGCGACATCCTGACACCTTATAGGAACCTCTCCAGTCAGCAGCTCAGTTATCCTGGTGGTCAGTTCTAGGATCTTCTGTATCAGTGAATGAGGTGGAGGCTCGAGGCTCTGGGTCTGCTCTGTCCTCCTGACACACACTCACCAGACGACTTCTTCACTACTGTGCCTATAATATATAGTGTGTGTATATTATAGGCATACCACTCAGATGCCCATCGTATGTTTCTGTAGTATGATTCTTTTGGACTGCAATAGACCCATTCTGCACCTCTGATTCTGTGCACACACACTAGATCTATAGCAGTCAAAAAGCATCATACTACAGATCCATACAGTATGCATCTATAATGAGTGGTATGCATGAGCCATTGGGCAGAGAGCCCTAGGTCAAACCTAAATGCAAAGGATAACTTTTTTTCTTTAGATAGTGTGTATCCTACATGCAAACATAAAAGGAGTGATCATTACTTTTAAAAACTGTTCTATTGCTCCCACTGCAATAAAACAATCACTTCTCTCTCCCAGTGTCACCATTTCAGCATTGCCAGACCTCCACTATATCCCATGCCAATTCTATTTATGGCTCCCATGACCATGAGTGAGTAAATCAACCACTGGCCACAGTGGTTACACACTATATATGCAGGCATTTGACCTGAGGCCAGGAAGAGGATAGTTTATAGGAAAGCCCCCAGTTATTTCTTTTCTTTTTTTGCACTAGGGAAGAGAGGTGGGAGGAAGGTTAAAAGGGTTTTGCCACGATCTCATTTCATACCTCCTGTATTCAGCTCTGTGTGCTCAGAAGGGGGTGTGTGTGATCTGTTTGAATTGCATATCATGTGACCCAACAGGATGACATCACCATGCCTTTCCTCTCTGTAGTCAAAGAAAGGTCTGTTTATGTAAAGCATTGTGAGTAGCTAAGAGGTAAAAAGTTTTTGCCTCCAGGCACAAGGGTCATGGGTTCAATTCCCTGAAGGAACCAAACCTGTTTTTTTTTTTTGCTCTTTATCAATGCACATACCTGATTGAGGTTTCTTTTTTATTTATTTGCACTGTTTGACTAAATACTAAAGAGCACAAAGGACAGGAGTAGAATGACAGCACCTGGGGTTTGAACACTCAGTAGCTGCCTGAGAGGAGAGGAGATGTCTGAGCATGTCTGACCAGGACTGGGGAGCTCTCAGACCTGGTAGTATCCCCTGGAGATGAGCTGTAAACAATGAATAATATATGAGCATCTAAAACAAAAAACAGTGCAGAATTTTTAATAATAATAATGAATGGCAAAAATGTTTGTTATTTCATTTGCAAGCTTCCCCTGTCAATTTTACTTCGTGGCAAAACCCCTTTAAGTCTTCAAAATCCCATTTACGCAACTTTGAAGGATTTTTCTCACTACAATGATTCACTTTTAACATCTAGGAAAAGCAAGAAAAAATAAATAAATGTGCTGTAAAGTATATACAACATTATTTTTGTTGCAAATTGTGCCAGAATTCTAGCACAACGGCCTTGATAAATGTGCCTTATTGTTTTGATTTTGCTTTGTTCAGGAGGTAAAGATAGATTTTACCTACTGCTAGTGTACACAAGTCTCTCTGTTACAGACCACCTCTCCCAGCTCTCTCATCTTATTACTCCAAGTCGCCAGTCAGTCAGACCATGGTAAGTCACGCCCTGCTGAGTGTTATCTTTAGCACAGGAGCTTCTTTACCCAAGTTAATTATATGCTTTAACTGTAGCTTTGTGCACTACAGATTATAAACCTCTTGAACTCATATCACTAACAGGAATAGCAGAGTTGATATGTCAATCACTGCTATAGAACCACCCATACCCAAACCACAAAGTGCAAGTTTAAAACTGGTTGTTGCTCTGTGAAACAGAACGGTGATAAAACCCTTTTAAGTAGTCTAGTTAATTAAATATCTTCTTCTATTCTGCTGCTATAGATTATGGAGAAGAAGAAAATCAATCCAGGAGTAAAGCTGTGCTGATACATGAAAGCAGGGGCAGAACTACAATTCATGGAGCCCCAACCACCAAATGACAGGAAATTAAAACATAAGCATTACTGGCTATATTTCGTGGCATAAATAACATTACTATGTATTAGAAAAACACAGCACAAAGCCATCAGCTTCGTATTTCCTACAAAAAGGTACATCGTTCTTAGACTTGAATGGGGCCCCTCAAACTCTGGGCCCCTTAGTAGCTGCTATGGCTATAGTAATACCCATACTTGAGAGCTAGTGAAGGCAGCAGAATCCTGGATGCACATACCTCACATCCAGCCTATGACTGGAACAGACGTACCCACGAGTCTGAAGCTGGGAGCAGGTTGGAGAATGATTGAGGGAATGGAAACAGTATTGTAAAAACAAGTGCAAATTTAACTCAAGGTAACTATTAAAATCTTTAAAAGTTATAGTAAAACTGTGTCTTTAACCAGTTAGGGACCAAGCCTATTCTAGCCTTTGGGTAATGGGGGTTGTTTCACTATAAGGATTGCTTGTTATATTAAAGATATTACAAAATCAAGTCACTTTGCAATATGTGTCCATTAACAGTGTCCTACCTATTCCTAGATATCCCCTCTTGTATGGGCTGCATCAGCTCCTCAGGCCGCTATAGCTACAGACCTGTCTAATCTATCCTGATAGGCTGCCAGCCCTGGTTGCTATAGCTACAGACCTGATGTCCTCAGTTGCTCGTCACTGCAGGCCAGTAAAAGCCAGTAATAATAATAATCTTTATTTATATAGCGCCAACGTATTACCCATTATCACAAGAGACTGCAGAATATTTTTCCAGGTAAAATGTTGGCTACTGCATCCACAAGCGCCTAATATGTCAACAGCCGAGAATGACCCAAACCAGACGTCTAAGTAAATAGCGTTGAGGGACCTCACTGGATTACAAACTCTTCCTCATTGGCTCCCTTCCTTCCCCGATTGGCAACACAAAGGGAGAACTACAAGACTGCAATGATCCTTGCACAATGTATTGCTATAAAGAGAAATGCCAAGCTCATCTGCCCAAGTTAAAAGGGGTTTTCTCAGCATGCACCATCCAGCTTTATATTCAGACTTCCTGGTCAGTCTGTGGGTGAGTCTATAGCAGTGGTTGGAGTATCAACTGTGCTATTTCTAGCCATTTTTGTTATGCTGGAGATTAAGAAACTGTGGTGCTCAAAGCTACAGAGCCCCAAGACTAAAATCTTGTTATCAACCCAAATAACCAAAGCTTGTGTGCTAGAGAGAAGACCTACGGTAGCAGGGAGTGACTCACCATGGACTGATTGCAGCTAAGAACAATGAAAGATAAGGGTATGTTCACACGGCCTTTTTGGAGATGATTTGGGATCCGTATTGGATCCGAAAATCGCATTCAAAAACGTAGCATCGATCGAATCCAACATGCAGCTGCTTGTTTGGATCAGTGTTGGATGCAGCAGTATCGCACCCTATACATGTAAACACGCAATGTAAACACGCATAGGCGATCACTCGCCTGAACGCCCATACGAGTTTCACATTGCGAGCAGTGTAAAACACACTGCTCATTGCTAGATCATAGTTGTCAACTTTTGAGATTGAAAAAGCAGGAGAGTGTAGTGGGCGGCGCGCGTAGCGGCAAATAATTTTCATGGCCACACCCATCTTGTCGGTGTACCACGCCCCTTCAAAAAGCCACACCCACTCCACCTAACTGCATAACGGCTTTGGAAGAAAGCCAGGTAGATGCCCCACATTGTTAGCCAGGTAGATGCCCCACATTGTAGCCAGGTAGTTGCCCCCATTGTAGCTAATAAAAATAAAATAATAAAAGTCACTCACCTTACCAGGCTCCTGCAGCTCCGGACACCTCCGATCTCCTCAGCGACGCAGGGGAGCGAGTGCAGCCGCGCGTCACTTCCTCTGCGACGCTGACCTGTATGTACAGCGCACACCGGCCGGCGCCGTACATACGGGGGAGAAGGAAGGAGGGAGCGATCCCTCCTGCCTCCTCCCTGCACAGCGAGACTCCGGGCGGGTGAAGCGGGCGCAGGGGCCGCTTCCCCTACGCGGCGCCGTGCGCGGTATTGTCATTTAAAGAGCCCCCGCTGCCTGCTGGCGGGAGTTTCGCCATCTCTGCCGGGATGGCGGGGGGGACCCAAATAGCGGGACCCCCCGCCAAAAACGGGAGAGTTGGCAAGTATGTTTCTAGATGCATGCTTGGGTCCGTCTAGACCAGGCATCCTCAAACTGCGGCCCTCCAGCTGTTGGGAAAACTACATAAATGCATGATGGGAGTTGTAGTTTCCCAACAGCTGGAGGGCCGCAGTTTGAGGATGCCTGGTCTAGACGGACCCAAACATGCATCCAAAAGCGTATGTTCACACGGACCCAAAACGCCATGTGAGCATACTCTAAGAGAGCAGGGGGAGGTGGTCGGTAACCTGAGAAACTTTTGTGCTAAAAGGAGATAAAATCTTATTCAACTCCTGAACAAGGCAAGATTAAAACAACAACGTATTTGTTAATAGTCACCATTTACCTTTCCATAAATGTTAAAAGCTAATGATTATGGTGAGAAAACCCCTTTAAGCACAAGACAGCAGCACCTCTGTCCTAAAGATACTGCTCTCAACATATGGAAGGGATAGGAATATGCTTATGGGGTGTTAGAAGTGGGCCCTTTAAACTTCCTGTCACTTACTGGTGGCAACAGCTTTACCTGTAAAAACCATGCAAATTGGGTTTAGTTTTCACATGTTTTCTTTTATAGAGTTTTTATTGACACCATGTGAATATATACAACTTAATTGGACCAGGCCTACCAGTTGAATATCGTGGAATAAAACCAGAATGCCTCACTGGACATTATTATACGTGATAATCATTACTGCTGTACTGTATTACATGCAAAAATTCACAATACTATGCAGGAGGCCTGGAAGACATTTTTATACATGGAAGATTTATACCAGAGGTCCTCAAACTTTTTAAACCGGGGGCCAGTTCACGGTCCCTCAGACCATTGGAGGGCCGGAATATCGTTTTTTAAAAAAAGTTTTACTTTGTGGGTCGATACGATTACAGCAATACCCAATTTATATAATTTTTCATGTTGAAGCATTTTTTTTTAAATAAAGTTTTTATTGTGTAAAATAATATTTATGCATCTTCCAATAGCCATAACATTTTTATTTTTCCGTATACAGAGCTGTGTAAGGACTTTTTTTTTTGCAGGATGAACTGATGTTTTACTTGGTGTCACATTGGCATTTATATGGCTTTTTGTTCCATTTTACGTGCTGAGGGATGAACAAAAATCACAATTCTGTGACTTTTTTTTTTACGGCGTTCACTGTGTGGGTTAAAGAACATGACAGATTTATAGGGCAGGTTGTTATGCACGTTGCGATACCAAATATGCAAACATTTTTTTTAAATATTTTTTGGGCAATGGGTATTTGTAAAGGGGAAAAGGGCAGTGAACGTGTTTTTTATTTTATTTTCGTGTTTCATTTTTTTTTTTTTTTTACTTTTTCACTTTTACCCACAGGGGATTTGTATCGGTATGTACAGCATTGCTGGTCACATGACAACATTTGTAGAATTCCCATTGCTGACCACATTTGTTATAGATTCCAGCTCTCCCAGATGACAAGTCTTCTGAGCAGTAATCAGAGATAGGGACAGGAATAGGTCACCACCAAACTGGACAAACTTGTCATCTGGGAAAACTGTGGAATCTATAACAAATGTGTCCGACATTGGGAGCTCTACTAACGTCTTCACCCAGCTTTCCAAGACACCTGAAAAGCTAAGCAAGTAACAGGGACTGGGAAAGCACATTACAATCCATAATAATTATAGGGCTTCTAAAAAAGCGGTTACCTCTGTCGACCAATAGTCCTGTTCACGGCTGTTCGGCTCAGGCACTCGGGGAGGGGCTCTGCCTTGCTCACAAGAGGCTCTCCTGACGACGGGAGGGGGGCTCTGACCTGCACGTGAGGGGGCTCCTGCCTACAGGGAGGGGGGGGGGGTAGCTCCTGCCCTAACACAGAAGGGGGGGCTCCTGCCCTAACACAGAAGGGGGGGCTCCTATCCTGCCTCATAAGGGGGCTCTTGCCCTGACACAGCAGGGGGGTGGGGGGCTCCTGCCTTGCCTCTGCTGTGGCGGGAACATTGAGGACTGAAGTCACAATCTTGCAGACCTCAGGAAACGAGTGCGGACTGTGTGTGTGTGTGTGGGGGGGGGGTGCGGGCTTTCTGCAGAGGACGGGAGGTGCCTGAGTGACGGAGGGCGGACACTTACAATCTATGGGAGATCCTGTAATGAGTGCGGAGGGCGGACACTTACAATCTTGGGAATACCTGTAAGTGAGTGGGGAGGGCGGAATTTCCATATTCACTCACCACAGGACCTCCCATAGATTGTAAGTGTCCGTCCCCCGTCCTCTGCAGAGTCCCCCCACACCCCATTCCACCTAAGTGGCCCCTGCCTTTGCCTGCTCCGGGTTACACCCACCCTCACCGCCCACAGTAGGGGAGGTCCCCGGGGGGGTTTACAGGTTACGTAAGGCATCCGAGCAGCGAAAAGGGCGGGGGCCGCTTAGCTAGTAAATTTAAGCGGGTCTTGTGGACTGGGCTGTGCCGCTGCCGTCACCCCCCCCGATCCCTTACGCACTCAACATGGGCGGGGGACGGGGGCGGATAAAATCCTGGGGGGCCGCAAGGATTTTTCAAAACCCCTATTCATATGCACCAGGTTAAAAAAAAAAAAAAAAAAAAATGAAGATTAGTTGGGGATTTTCACGGTGTTGGTTACTGAACTGTTTATGAACTTTTCTAAAACACTTGTTTTCTGGGCGATTCTGGTAAGAATATATATTTAGACTACCGAGGGTTCTAGAAAAATTTGGTAATTGACCACCCTCTAAGCACTCCACAAAAGTTACGGTGACTATATTTTGTCAATGCAGTGTACTGGCTAAATCACTAGAATATACATTTACGAACAGGGACAGACAAAACAAAACTTCCTACAATTGTCTAAAATCTGTGTAGAAGTAACAGCAACATTCTGATCAACAATCACACCGTCAGTCACCAAAGTGAGTGGTTTAATCATTAACAATAGGTTTACTCAGCAGCTCTCTTCTGTGAGTAATAGAAATGGAATCTCCAAGAGCCACATTTTATTAGCATATGCTGGAGACTTGGCAACATCAGAATGTTCCCAGACAACACAGATTTATAAAAAATATACAGGGAAAATTCACTCCATAAGCAATTACAGTTTGGAAAAGGGCAGAAGCCAAGCCCAACTTATAATTAACACTATGCCATGTGTTTTTTGTGTGAATAAAAAGCAAAAAGGTATTCAGATATATACCACAGCATATGCATGGCATAGGAAGAGGGTGCAATAGACCAAACATCCAAGCCATTCACAAATAAGACAGAGAACAGTGTAAAACAGACCAAACGTAGTCACAGGTCGACCACGTTTGGTGTTTTGCAGCCTATGCATAATAATACTTTGATAATATTCACAAGTATACGCATGGTGTAGGGCTTTTTCCTGATAAGAACACATCCTTAGGCTACTGTATGTCTACACTGCAGTAGACAAAAAACGACCTGAAAACCAAATCCTAAAAACGCTCATAAAACTGAGTTTTTTGTCCATGGTCTGTCAAAAGCTGCTGAAAAAAATGGCCATATTTTGCAGCGAATTGCGTTTTTCGGCTCGACTTCAAGCCTGCTTTTTAACGTATGCAACTCAACCCTACAAAGGTTATGTCACAGCTATTATTGTATTTAATATAATTTGTAGTTGTTCTTACGGATTATTGCCACTGTCGCAGAAGTTCTCGACTGTCTGTCAAGTTTAAAAATCCTTTTTTTTTTTTTACGAATTTTAGCGCTAATATGTTTATGTTATTTTGCGCTAAAAAGGTATCTTGTGGATTGCCAGCTTAAATAAGTCTTATTTTCAGCATTTAGTGCGGCTTAAATTACATAAATAAAAAAAGAGATTATTCGTGCCAAACCTAAAACAAAAAAAAAAAAAAAACTGAAAAAAAAAGAGTATCTTATCTGACAGAAGCTGAGATGAAATACTTTTAGCGCCAAAAATCCGTAAGAGAAGATCGAGTGTTTGATGCGAGACGAAGAAAGAGAATGGAGATAAGAATCTGTGGTATTAGTCTAAACGGTTAAGAGTAAAGAAGGTACACATCGGACACTTGTTTGCAGAAATGATAAGTGGTGACAATCGAACCTGTGCGGTTTAACCTCCACTAACAGGTGGGACTGGCGTAATCTCTATGGGTGCGGTTTTTCAGCTTAGAGTAAGAGAAGTGAAGTGTTGCCACAGAAGTAAGTTTCCGCAGAGAGTGCGTTGTACATTGGAGGTAGCGTCGCTTGGAGTAGTAAAGGTGATTGTGTTTGTCGAACTGCTTGGCGGTTTTTTGCAAGAAAGGGTACGACAGCAAACAGAAAATCGTTTAGTTGAGATAGACTCGCTGGACGTTTTTACTGTATGGGACAGCTCTACAGGCGTTCTTCTGTGCAGTGGAGACACAGCCTTACAGGGAGAACTGTCATACTAGGTTTTGGGCCTCAGACATACATCACACAGCTCACAAGCATCCACAGATTTTGGCTCCACAAACAAAAAAAATAAAAGTAAGACTGCGGAGGCATCCAAATCATCTCAAAATGCTAGTAGCACTTAGTTTTCATTTTATTTGGTGTATAGTAAAAGCTTTAATTATTTTTTTTGTGCCAATGCAATTTACACTTATGGGCATCCTAAGCAAGTAACCTTAGGGCATGTCCCCACGGCACGGGTTTTTGGACGGTTTTTTTTTCTGCCGGCGTTTGCCTGCCCCCCGCCAAAATGGTTCCTATTGCATTGGCCAAAAACCTGTGACCAGCACGTCCCCAACGGCACGGGTTACCCGGACCGGAATTCTGTGAAACCAATGTGAAGGCGAGGGGCTTTTCGCGCTTAAGCGGAGAATAGCCCCCCCCCACGGCCGTCGGGACGGCCGCAAAACAGGACGTATACCGGCTGGCAAACTGACCGGTATTTGTCCTGCGCCGTGAGAACGCGCCCTTATTGTAACACACACACGTTGCACATAATGGCACTAAAAAAAATAATTCTGCTAAAATGCTGTAAAAAAATTTTTCCTTCTGTGATTGAAGTTCTTTAAAGGGGTTTTAGAAACCTCCCTACCACCTTCCACTGTGCTAAAATAGAAAATGAACCCATATTTACCGCTACCATCAGCCCTGCTCCTGTTCTGTTGGAGCTCCCTATCCCTCATTGACCACATGAAGTTGTAACCAGTTTCTGGCCTCAGCAGTCACATGCTTACATGTACAAGATGTGATCATAGAGGTCAGCGATTGGCTGCAGCATCATATGAACCATGAATGTGACGTCATTAGTGAAGTACCTAGGGTGAGGAGTGGACACAGGTGCTCTGGCAATGCTGGAATGGTGGTGATGGGAAAGGTAAGTGTGGGTTAAAGGGGTTGTCTCACTACATTGATTCATCTTAAATTCATGGGCGTGGTTTATAGGCCTTCTACTAGGCTGCCAGTCGATCGGACTAGGTCTGGTGAAGCGTATTTATAGGTGGGGGAAATTGGTGTAGCAGTATGCGCGCAGTGTGCGGGGCAGCTGTCATGAGAGATTGAATGGTTTTGTAGCTATAGCAAGAAGTTCGATGCAGTCCATTCAGAGGGTATATCTCAAGAATCGGTAGGATACTGTTAATGACACATATGAGATAAAATGACTTTGTTTTTGCAAGATCTTTACATAAAAGCACTCCTTGAAGTGAGACAACCCTTTAATTTTTGTTGTAGCACAATAGGGGGGGGGGGGGCGAGATTTTAAAATTAATGGAAAACTTCTTTCAGTATAGCCTTGATGTGGTCGCGAAGTATAGAAGTGGATGCGTGTTATAGGAATGAATGGCGTAGACAATATAGAAGTTGCTAGGTTAGTTGAGTTGTATGTGTCGAGAGAGCGCAGAGAGAAGATTAGTAGATAATTGTACCGTCTCCTTAGAGGACATGGTAGTAAGGAGAGTGTTGTCGCGCGGTGGGAATGCTCTCGCATGTATTGTAAGGAACGTGGGCGAAATGTTGTGATTGGCCATGGTGGTTTTGGCGTGGTGGCGCAGGGTTTAGGTCACACTGCTACCAGACAATGTGACTCAGGCCTAATAAGCACATTAAGGGAAAGAAATCTGCCACTATGAAAATGCGGTTTAATCTACCATAATCATGCTATAGAATAAGAGGGAGGTAGAGATGATGTATGGATGAAAGCCTGTCAGTCAATATATATTAGGAGCTCCAGGCCATTTGTGGAGAGTCGCGCAAGAAGCTCGCAGAAATGAGCCGAGAGGAGTGTCAGTCAAAGGAGTCTAAAATAGAGTTATACTTTGTTTTGTGTCTAAGAGAAGAGATAGTATATTCGCAGAGCTGCTCAGCTCATCTTTTTCTGTAACATGATCCTGGCATATTAGGCTATGTTCAACTGGGACGTATTTCACCCCGAATATCGCGCCGTACTGCGCTAATTATGGGACGAGAGACGTCCCAGTCATAACAGTAACCCACAATTCTCCTAGAGAACTATGGATTCCGTCTCCTCTCCACGCATGGCGGGAGTCGGCGCGCCCCGCAATTACGCCGTGTGAACATAGCCTTAGATTACTTGTTCAATGACTGGTGGGTCACATTTGCAAAAGGTATTAATAGTGGCATATTTTGCCAATGGTGTTTGCAGTGCAGTTTTCCCCATCTCTGGATTTCACCACACCCGTCACTGTACTGTCTACTTTGTTCTGCTGTTCAGGCGGTCAGGCCTCTCGCCTGGATTGACATAGCTTCAGCCAGCAAAATTGTAGTGATTTCAGCACACTGCTGGCCTGAACATTTTCACTTCTGATATGGTTATAGAAATTATGTATAGCTGTATTGGGACAGTGTAAAATTCTGTGTATTCTATGTCCTTCACAATATATTCCACAATTATCAAATATTTGTAAGAATGTGCACTTATGTCAGAACAGAGGTCCCACTACCAGTAAAAAATTTACACACTACCACCCATGTTCATGATTCATCTCAAGCATCTTGGCAATGGATGAATTTTGTTTGCATATCTGATCAAAAGCCCGTACCATAGGAGACTAACTGGATGATGCAGGCAACTCATTATAAAATAGTGATCTTTTTGTATAAACCTTGTATTCTCGACAGCGATACCAGATCTTTACACTATCTCTGTTTGCTTGAAACTGCGCTTTTACATAGGACATCACATAAGCTATTAAAGGATTAGTCTGACAAGTCTGTTGACTCCCCTTAGTGACAGCTGGCAGAACGGTGAGCAGTGTACATGGATATATAACTAATTTAATATTCCTGGGTTAAAAAAAATAGAAAAATATAGGGTACTTTATTAAAAATATAAACTTTCTACGGCTGGAATACTAGCTTGTTTTTAAGATAGGGAGCGAAGATAGATGCTCGTGAACTTGGAGAGGTGGAGGAGCAGCAACGAGGTAGACGGGTATGGCTAAAATTGGCAGCAGTACCTTTACACGTGACTATTCAAAGGTTATTTCCAAAAGTGCCAGGGGATAGAAATGCAGAAAATACATCGCATCTAGAACCGGTTCAATCCTGGGTCGTGAGTAAGGTATGAAAAACTTTTCAAAATGACTAAATATTTTACTTTGCTCTGACGAAGGGGAAACCATAATCCATACTTACTTCTGATTTAGCTACACATTTCTCTTTTTAAGCCTTTTTTCTGAAACTTTCAAAAAAAAAAAAAAAAAAAAAGTCATCCGCTTTAACCATTGGTTTCAGAGCTTGTAAGAATTAATCCCTTTTAACCCAATTGTATAATACACACAGTAAAACAGGCAGAATCTCAACAAAGGAGTGTATTCCATACTCAACACCACCACTTTGTAATATTTCTCAAAGTTGGTGAAGGGGAGCATTTACTCGTAGTAACTGATCACATTTCAGCTTTCCTAGCTAGTCCTGCTGCTGCACGACCCTGTACAGCGTGTTAGGGCATGTCCCCACTGCACGCCGCCGGTTTCGCGTTGTTTCTTAGGCGGTTTTGTGGTTTTGATACAGACGCCTGAAAAACTGGCCGAAACTGTGCTCAATTGTGCTCTATGGAAAAAACCCCGGTTGCAGTAGTCCCACTGCACAGGGAGGTTTCTCCGTGGGTCCATGGGGTTTTTCGGAGGCCAGCAAAAGACATTCTATTTAGCATAGAGAAATCTTGCCGTTCGTTTTCGGACGGAATTCTGTGCTTGTGAATGTGAATGGGGGGTAAAGCTGGGGCGGGCTTTTCTACTCGCTCATCACGGAGAAAATCTGTACCAGGTCATTTGTTCCATGGGTGGGATCGACCCTAAATGCTACACTACGGGGATAGACACCTCCAACTTGAAATCGGTTCTCAAAAATGCGCAGAATAGCAGTCGTTTCTACGACTGTAACCACTGAGATTAGAGTGTTTGTTTCCCGTGTTCCTGAGATTTTATGAACCCCGGCTTGTTGGGGCAGTAAGGTTGTAATGACGTTGTTTTGAATACAGATAGAGATCTCACAGGCAAAAAAGCTTTTAGAGTATTATATATATTCCTTGGTCACTTTTTATATACAATGTGCCAATATGTGCTTGGGGCCCACGAATAAAGTGAATTATTGGGGCCTATCCTACAGCACATGACTCTTTCTTTCTGCCTTTCCCCTTGACACGTCCTATCCTCAGGCTATCCTCAGGCGGCCCACCATGTGCAGGTGCCAGCCAGTGGCGGGTACGTGAGCGGGGGTGAGGCAAAGGTATGCGAGGAGGATGGGTTTCCGCGGGTACGGGCGCCTACCTCAGCCTATCCCCGAAGGAGGCGCACATCAGGGCCCGACCCACTCGCGGGCTTCAGGCCGCTACCGTGGGCCTGAAGCGCCGGCATAGGTCTCTGTTGACCGACTAAGCGGAGCAGGAGCGCGAGCGCTCCCTGCCCGCAGACAGTGTGGGGCCCGCTCCCCGGAGGATTCGTTGGATCCTCGGTGAAGCTGCGGGCCGACACAGCGGGGCCGCGGGTCCCTCATAGCGCTGAGGACCGCGCGGCTCGTGCGGTCCTCCCGCGTCGCAATGAGTGATGTCATCGCGACGCTGTTCCTCGGGGCTAGCGTCGTCACGGCCGTAGCAGCGCCTTAGGCGCTGCTGGAGGATTTAAGCGCGCGGTCCTGAAGAGCGACAAGAAGACGGAGCGCGCGCCCGAGGGACATTGCGGCAATATTAATGGTGTTGTTTTAAGTGCCTGTGTGCCCCCTATATTCTTGCTGTGGCCCCATACGCCCTGCCTGTAGGCCCCCCTATATCGCTGCTGCCCCCTATATTGCCTGCCTGTGCGGCACTATAAAGCTGCTGGCCCCTATATCTCGCCTGCGGCCCCTATAATGGCCTGCTGCGGCCCCCTTTATCCCCACTGCTGCGAGACCCTCTATCCCACTGCCTGCGGCCCCCCTATAATGCCTGCCTGCGGCCCTATAATGCCTGCCTGAGTTCCCCGTACGCCTGCCTGTGGCCCGTACGCCTGCCTGTGGCCCGTACGCTCTGTCATGTGGCCCCCAGTTACGCTGCCTGTTGCCCCCTACGCACTGCCCTTGTTGGCCCGTTACGCCTGATGCGTGCCTGTGACCCCCGTACGCCTGCCTGTGGCCCCGTTACGCCTGCCTGCTTGGCCCGTACGCTGCTGTGGCCCCATACGCCCTGCCTGTGGGGCTCTCGCATCGCCTCTCTGTAGCCCTACTGTTAGGCTTGGAGCTGTCGCCCCCGTACGCTGCTGTGATGCCCCGGGTGTACGCGCTGCTGAACCCTAGCTTATATTTTTGCTGAGCCTAGCTAGTATACCTGCGCCTGAGTGTGGGCCGCCGCATATAAGTATATTCGGTGACCGTGTCTAAGGGGTACAATATTCTATTACCTGCCTGCTGACGAGGACATATTATATTACCTGTTGAATAAGGGGACGTTTATTGGATTATCTGTTGATAATACTAGGAGTGTACTTTGGGATTTGTGAGGAATCTAAGATATTTGTGTCAAATCCCTCCAGGGACGAGTCTTGTGGTCGGGAGCAATTGGCTTGAGTGTGAACCGCCCGATGGAGAACCAGGAACAAGCGCGAAAGTGCAAGACGCTTGACTCAAAAACGACGTCTCCGACTGTGACGCACTTAAATGTAATGCAGTGTAATCACTTATATTTCTGCGAGGTTTCTACCATACACTAGTAACTACCACTATATGGTCACGTTATATGGCGGTGGAATATGTTCCTTCAGCTGCTGTGTACAGCTGCATAGTACATGTTTTTTTTTCTTATATATATATATTGCCACCCCCCCCCCCCCCCCTCTGCGGGGACTTGCGTCCTCGGTAACGGGTTCGGCAGTATTATTTGCCAGCCTTTAAGTAGTAATAGTCTTGCGGTCTTGCGTTTTGAGGCGCGATTTCAGTCAACACATCATTCGTTCTGGTAGTTGAACTCCATGTATTGGTGGATTATTTAGTGACTGTTATTTAGGGGTAATAACACTGTCATACGGAGGGGAGCGATTTTGAAAATGCAAATTTTCAGGGCTGATTTTCATGTTGCCGTGAACTGCTGAGGAGGAATGGAGGGAAGCTTGTGGAATGTGCAGAAATTAGTGACAAGGTGACGGAGCTTAGGGGTGAGAGGATTTATTGTTGTGTGTGTGGAGGGGGGGGGTATTTTTGAGAGCAGGGGGGGGGGGGGGGGCGCCATGGCGTGTGTAGACTCGTGTCTAGGGGCACAAAATGCTCCTTGTGGCTCCCTAAGGTGCCAGCTCACCGGTTTTCCGTAGTCACCCTAGGGAATATCTATCCTTTATATAAAAAACACTTCTTTCTGTTGACATGACATAATAAGCAATTTAGGACTTTTAAACAATACAGAGGCCAAATCAAATGTATTTTCCTTTTGAGGGAATGGCTAAGGCGGCCTTGCGAATGCTAATAAAAAACAAAAAACACGTGGGTTGCGCGTGAGTTGGGGTAGCCGTTCGCACTCCTGCTGAGAGTTTGGTGGAAGAGTTGCGCGAAGGAGGTGCCAGGAGAGGTAAGCTATGATGTCTTATCACTTAGTGTCGGGACCACTGCCTTGCAGGTCCAGTTGGCGTTTCGGAGGCCGTTGGCTTACGAGTTTGATAAAAATGTGTGAAGTACGAACCTCAAAACAAATTTCATATATCCTAGATGTAGGTACGAGGAAAATGCTTTTCAAAAAATTCTATGTCTTGGTAGTTCTGTAGTTTATGTGTCGCACGGATTTTGGAATATGTATTGCCACACTGCGTTTGACCCTACTTCAAAAACGTACGCTCTACAATATGCCACCGTGCCATGTTTCGGGAGCAGACGTTTGAGATCATATTGCCGGTCACCTGTCTTTTCTTGCAATTTGATTGGGTAACTCGCTTTATAACTATGCCTATAATTGAACATGGGGCACAAACACTAGGTTCCTTTCTCCATTGACAGACACTGTAAAAACGCATACTTTTTTTTTAACTTGAAAATTCACAGCACCTTGTCTTCTCCATCTGTTAAAATTAAACACATATTTGACAAAGTGTAAAAAAGGACACTATATATGTTGCACATCCATCCACCTGTACAAGTCAATTAACACGCTAACGCATCCGTTTTTACCTATGTCAGAACGGATCCAACATCCGTTCAAAAAAAAAAAAAAACACACAACGTATACTCAACCTAATTCAGGCATCATTTTTTTCTGCATTTTAAATGCACGCTATTTGCCCTATAGTAAAGTTATTGTCATAATCTTATTATACGAGTCCATAAGATTATAGTAATACCAAAACTATTGTATACACATACGTATAATAATTTATTACCTTTTCACAAGAAAAGCACATTTTAAATAAAAAAAAAAATAGCATTTGTGTGCCCCTGTATTCCAAGGCCTGTAAGGGTGCATTCCCACGGCAGAGGACAAACATCGGTCGGTTTACCAGACCGGTAATTGTCCTGTTTTGCAGCCGTCGCCATGGACGCAGGGAGGTCTGGGGGTGGGGGGAGTAGGGGAGGCTTTTAATCTGCATGAGTCCTCCTCACAGCCACGGATTCCGGTTTTCGGACGGATGGAAGAATGTGCTCGAGCAAATGTTTTTACGTTCGAAGGCTGGAAAAAACGTTGCAGAGTGGTGATTCAGCTGCGCGGGGATTTTGGGGTTTTTGTTCTCGTTGTAGAAGAGCTCGGCGCAGATTGTTGGCACATTTTGGTACGCGAAAACGTGCAAACCGCCTAAAAAACCGGCCGAAAACCCGTGAAGTTAGGACATGCCCTAACATTTCTATGTTACTGTTAACAGCATTTTGTAAAGGCTTGTTTTTGGCAATTTTTATTGCTTCCAATATTTGAGAATATATATATATATATATATATATGTATATATATATACACACACACACACACACACACACATCTTTTTGATCTTATGTAAGCTAGTTGATAAGGATTGTTGGCATTTTCTATGATATCCTTATTTCATGTGGGGGTTCGGAGCATTACATTGAATGAAATCGATGGATGCCGCGAAGTTAGTCTTAGTAGTGTGGGGTGGTATGGATGGGCATTGAAAGATGGGAAACGTGTAGCATACGTTTTTATTTTAGAAAAAATCTTCATAAATATGAACTTTGTTAGAGGAAGGAAATAGAAAGAGATTTGTGTTTTCATTTTTTTTATATAGTCGCTTATTAACTTTCGTTCATTATTTGTTTGTTAGTCCTATAACGGGAATTACACATGCATTTGACTGCAAAAGTAAAACAGTCAGACATAATGGGCCACATGTATGAAAAACCTATGAGGCTAAAATAAGGGAGTTTTAGAACCTCTAACCAGCGTTCATATTGAGGCCCAATGTTGGGTCCTACTTCTGGCAGGACCTAAAGCACAGAAGACAGACCTGGGTGTCTTTATTAGACCCTTTGATAATAGGATAGATAGAGCAAATCATACAGTCCCACAATCAGTAAGTGGATCTTAACCAGAAAACGACCTGTACAGAGATTGTCTAAGTATAACAGATGCTAAAGAGTCCTGGTAGAGGGGCGGAGGTGCGTATAGCACTTAGGGGTAGTAGTACTTAGATATATTTTAGATACACTACAGTGTTCGGACTCTATTAAATAGTAAGTAAGAGCAAATCCGTGTAGCTATGCTATGGTAGTCGGACACACGCTCATTTCAGGACCTAAGATTGTGTACAGAAGATAGACAGAGGATGGATAGAATAAGAACGTCTGCGCATTTGTGATGTTACTGAAAGAGAAAGAATTAAGGATATAATGAGAGCCGGGAGGCTGAGTTCTTGTTAGAAGGGTAGTATGTGGCATTACAAAGCCTTCTGATCGTCAGTAATGAAGGGCGTACAATGAGCTTTAGAAACGAAATCCCTTATAAATCTTATGATCCACGAGTCTGGGGCAGCTGCTTTGAGTTCTATGTATGGACCCCATCTACACAGAGGAGAATGTGTCCCCCCATCAAGAGTACCTGAAGTGAAATAGGTGATATTGTAAAGTTTATGTTTCTGTGTTTATAAATACATGAATAAGATAAACAAAGAGATGTTACAATGGAGCCACTCACTGCACTTTATCCCATCTAGCAGCAGCACAATAGGGCACCAGCAATAGAAGAAGGGAACCTTTGCCAGCCACACATGTGCCTCTGTCACCACGCCAGGGTCAGGCCTAATAACACCCCCCAGCCCAGGCACGTGAAAGGGTTAACCCTGCGCCCACCCCGCCAAGTCTGCGAGGAGCAGAGCCAGGTTCAGTTCAGTGTGAGCGAGAAGGGGGGTAGGATTACGCTTCTTTGACTCCCGGCAGCTTGGAACTGTCGATGGTGACTTCAGTCATGTCTGCCGGGGGCTGTCACTCAGTCCTGAGGCCGCAGGGTGGGGTGTATGAGGGCCGGGAGTGTCTTAGTCGGGTGGTTGGGAGGTCTCTTGGAGAGTGTTCAGACGAATGAGGGCTCAAAATGTCGGGCGCGAAAGATACAATGTAGTCAGGAAAGCCTAATAGGATTGTCACTTGTGGCGCGAAGTATCGAGGGATACAAATACAGGCCAGGGCTCGGGCTGCCGTTAAACAATGCAATGGACATCATGTACTCAGGCAGCAGGAGGTTTAACACCTTCACTGCTGGATGATTATGTCACACGGAAACATCTTCACGTCATGGAGCTGCAGGAATCCAATGAGATCACTTGCATTTTAGGAGTTTGCTTTAATTTGAACAAAAAGAAGAGGAGGTGGTTTGAATAGAGAGAAAAGTAGATGGAATCAAAGCAAAATGTGTCCTCTTTATTCACCATACATTACAAGCAATGGAAGTAATAAACACAAATACCATTGTTACACACGGCCAACCAGATCGCAGCCTACTAAATCACATTTTTGCCTTCTTCTATGGCCGAATCACGGACTAGTCCCTGATTTATTATATCAGCCCCATGACCTTTAAAGGGGTTGTCTCATCACAAGGATTGCTTTTTATATTAAAGATCTTGCAAAAACAAGTCACTTTGTGTCCTACCTATTCCTAGATATCCCCTCTTGTATGGGCTGCTATCAGCTCCTCGGTCGCTATAGCTCAAACTGTCAATCTTCATAATAGGCTGCCAGCAGTGGTTGCTAAAGCTCCAGACCTGGCCTTCTACTGCCAGGCCTAGTAGAAACCAGGTACACACGTCTGAATTCAAAATGAAACCAAGAAAATAGGATGAGAGTAAGATGAATCAATGTAGTGAGACAACCCCTTTAATGCTCTCAATTTTAAACAATGTATTGGTAAGGCTGAGTGAACACTACTTTATTTATCCGGTAGTATGACGTCACACGTATGCGTTAACATGTTTATTTACTCATATAGGTGGACAATCGGTCCGTTTTTATATTGTCAGTCAAATGTCCGTTAAAATTTAACAGATGGAAGACGCAGGATAAGACATATACGTTACAGTATTTGTTTCTGTAAAGTGTATGTCAATGGAAAACATATCCTATTGTATGTGCCCATGTTGTAAATGCATATGCATCGGGGATATCCCCCACGGGTTTTGGATTCTGCTTCCTGCATGCACAAAAACAGGATAGAACCAACATTGTTAACATACTAGATCCCAGGAGGACAGGGTAATCTATGGAGGTGCGCCTAGTGGCAACTTCGGATTTGATGATAGAAACCTAAGAGGTGATTATTATCTTTACAAAAATATTGGGGGGGTATGTAGCTTGGGATAGATGGGAGCTCTAGAGGCCGATATCTTCCTCACGCCCTCTGGTCCCCATATAGAAAGGCAGATCCATCAAGGACGATTGGTCCATAGCCACTACACACCATTGCCTCGCAAGCGTACTGGCTAGAAAGAAGACACGAACTTGGTCCTGTTTTACAGCGGACAGAGACGTCATGGCTGCTACATACATTAAACAGACAAGTTCTTTAAAAGTGCCTCCATCGGGAACAATTATACATTCCGGGACTTCGCCCTCAACTGTGGACAGAAGCGCAGTTGTGTATTGAGTCCATGCCCCTTTTTTGGGGCCCACTTAATCTATATAGGGGTGAAGGAAACAAAAACGAATGTTTAAGAGAACGGGGTAGGCCGACGAGATACTACTTGCCGGGGTTTATGATGTGCAAACGGGAGCATCACTCAGTAGCTCGACATGCTTTGGGAACATCACTAACTGGCGAATGGGGAAATCCCTCGCTGTTTTGTGATTCTAGAGTTGTGACACATCCCCAGCGGAGGGGCCATCGCGCATAGACGATTTATGTTAAGAGGGCGCCGTGCCCGCGCCTCCCCAATGGATTACCGGATGGAGCCTCGGTTCATCCACAAGGGCTCAATGAGACTCTACAATTCAGCGGTGTTTCATTGAGATTAACCTAACATTTACATCACCTCTGGGTCTGTTCAACATCGGGCTTTGTTCTCGTTTTATCTCCACAGTGGACTCATTGGTAATTCTTAAAATGGACCATAAAATAACATATCACTGTATATTTAATAATTTTTATTGTATTCTCTACTAATCCCTCAGTCTGATAATTATGTCCAGATTGAGGTCAGTGAATGTTTGTGCCTCCGTTTTCTAGGCCTGTTATTTTGCCCATATCACAAAAGTATAAATTAATTTGAACAATTACATTGGTGGGACTAAGTATAGCGGCTTAACAGTCGTATAATGAATGATTACCTAGTCTATTTATATGCAAATCCACTTAAGCGATTGCTAACTACAGGCGGAACTATATAGAATTGCATCCGTTGTGGCGTTTATTCTCGCCGGATTGGCCTGTTTCCGCGGTCCAGTACTCAGCCCGGCGAACATGCGCTATTCAGAGTCGGGACAGCTGTTTGGGCGTGGGACATTAAGAGTAGGATTCTGACAAATGTGCAACTTAATGAATCCGGGACGGCACGTGACGGGCATAAAGTCCTTGCCCGGAGTGTGCGCACCATGTTCAGACACCGGCAATAGTGTAGGGAAGGATATATACTAAACCCTATACGCATTAGGGACTAAAGTAGTGGGCTGTTATTATTATCACATTTTAGGGGCGTTCAGGATATATATAGTAGGGAACGGAGGTGATTAGCTCGTCTCCCTTACATCCTGGGTGCCAGCATCATCAAAATACGCGCTAGCTCGCGAGGGTCATCAGCAACCATACTGGCAGCATTTAGCTAAGAAATCATTATTTATCAGATATAATTAAAGGTCGCAACAGTGTGGTTTATAAGCGTTATAATATTTGTTCTACAGGAAGTGTTTTTTTGGTGGATCCCCTGTGAAACTATATTTAAAAATGGGGGATAAAACCGTTCGTCAGGGCTGAGGTAGCTGGGAGATACATTGGTTGTGTCGAGATGGAGTTAGCATTGAGAGCGTACAGAGCGAGATGTTTATGAGGGTGGGGTCTTGTGTCATGTCTGGAGCGGTTAGGGTTCCTTTGTTTCGGGGGCGCGGATGTACCCCGGGTCTGACGAGGTGTGTGTGGAATAGGTGTTAGGGGGAGTGATGGCGCGGAGGCGGTGTTAGTGGGTGTAGATGGGATGTCGTTTGGGGTATATTGGTATTGTAGGGTTTGGTAAGTCAATTATCTTTTAGGGTTACTAGTAAAAATGTTAAGTTTTAAACGGGATTATAATTTTGCTAGTGATTTGTATGGGAGTTATAGATTCTCCTGCTTGCGTATTAGATTTTGTTGTGTGTAAGATTGGTGTCTACATTGTTGCATAAAAAATGCACCCTTTTATATTGAGAATACCAGTAATTAACTTAAATTCGGAACACAGGTGAAATCTGGGGTAATTTAAAAACGTATGTGTTTTTTGTAAAAGAAAGGCATGTGTTTTTATTACCACATGTGTTTTTGGTGCATTCAAAAAATGCATTGTGAAGTCAGTTTAAAAATTAAGCAGCATAGAGGATAACTTACTGGCTACAGCCGTTACATTTCAATTTTTGGACCTGGTCTATTATTCACTCCGCCTAATGGTGTATTGTGTCATTTGGAGAAAACTATTCGTATGTAGTGTTAACTTGGTGGTTTATAGGGAAGAAGATAAGGGCTCGTTTCCTTGCGGCTGTCAGGTGGGTATTACCACGAGCTTGAAGTGTCAATCACTGTAGGTGGGCGGGATCAGTAGTACTTTCACTTTCATAGATTTTCTCTGTTTTTTTTACTCAGAAATTCATCATCAAATCATATAAAACTATATATCACAGAACTCGGCTTCTCTTCCTCTATGACATCCTGATCTCAAATAGGGCAGCATAAACTATCTGGCAGATCCCTTTTGAGGATAAAAGAAAGAGCATTTTTCCCATATACAATCTGTAAGTAAAGCAAAGAATACAATAACAGCATGTAAACTACCAGTATACATCAAAGTATTGTCCTACGTATACTGGGGGCCATATTACCTTCTTAGCTATATGCTGGATGCCCTATTACCTTCCTAGCTATATACGTGGGGCCATATGACCTTCCTAGCTATATACAGGGGGCCCTAATTACCTATCTAATATATATGGGGAGGCCTTATTACTTCCTAACTATATATGGGGGCCTTATTACTCTACCTAGGCTTTATACTGGGGGTAGGCCATATTAACCTTGCTAGCTTGTATACTGGAGGGCGATAATATACTACCTATCTAATTACTAGGGGTCATAAAATACTTCCTAGCCTATTATAGGGGGGGATATTACCTTGCCAAGCTGTTATACTGGAGGGCGATGTTACGCGTACCTATCGCTAAATACTGGGTCGCCAGTAGATAACTTTTTGCTAGCTATATACTGGGGGCCATGATGTACCTTCGTAGTAGTTACTGGGGCCGAGTATTACGCTGTGCCTAGCCAGTTACATGGGGGTCCTGATGGGTGGAGATCGGAGGTCGGTGCTGGTAGCTGTATACTGGGGCTCATAGTATCCTGGTATTGGGGGCGGTATCTATAGACAGGGGAGAGGCGCCCCGATTTAGGTCTACTCGCTTATATCTATATACTGGGGGCCCAATTACCTGCTTATCTGCATATTGGGGGCCCATTACCTGCCGTATTCTACATTATCGGGGTGGGGGGCAATATCTGCTTTAGATCTGTATATGGGGGGGACTTATAACCTGCCTATATCATATACTAGGGGGGCCTCTTACTGCCTATCTATTAGGCCCTCTCAGCTTGCCTAAGTGAGCCGCGCTATGCTTACCTTAACCTACTGTTCACCTAACAAATTTTTATTTGTGAGGGGGGGGGGGGGGCAAGAGGGAACAGTACTTTTGGCTCTATAACTGATTTTTCTTTGGCCCCATTTGAAATGAATTTTCTTCTATTGGGCAATTCCTTTAAATAGAAATAATTTTCTGCAGCACGCTATACCACAGACATCCGTCACATCAAGTAGGGAATCTGTTGTTGAAAAGTATTGGTCCACAGATGGTGTCTGGCGGTAGGGGGGCCCCAAGCTGAAGTTGTGCACCTGGGCCCATGAGTCTCTAGCTACGCCCCTGCTCAGAGGTAACGTGTTCTCTGATGAGTCCTTTTCTTTTCCATCCTGTCCAGATTGCCTTGACAACTTCCCCAGCCAAGACTCGTTCCTGCATAGTTTACCACACAGACATCTTAAACTCCTCACTTTTCCAGCACCTGTCCTACTTGTGTCTCATCTCTGTATTCTTCACATTCACAGCACCACAAAAGGTAGTAGTAACACACTTATGCCCCAGGCAATAAAAGTGCCCCCAGGCTGATATTGGGCTCCTATTTGTGCACTACATTTTAGTATTTGTTTGTGTCCCCATATAGTAAGCACATTACCAAAGTAGGTAGACAGATTAATATACCTCTTTATGGTAGGTAGAACCAAATAGACAGTTAGTTACCTTCATTAAGTAGGTAGGTAGGTCGGACTGGTTAGGCATATAGTCTTCCATTAGATAGGTATATAGTCTCACCATTAAGTAGGTAAATAGGTATATAGACCCCCTTAGGTAGGTAGTTATATATGTCTCCTAATTAGGTAGACGGCATCTTTGTAGCATTTTTGGAGTCAGTAGTCTTTGTTTTTTTTTGCTTGCTTGGGGTTTTTTTTTTCTTGTGTTTTCTCCGAAGAGTTTGCAGTAGAACTATACTTAAAGGAAAAAGTGCTTCACCATTCTAGCATTTTTTAAGCCTTTTAAAGAGGATCTTTGTCTTCTCCTGACAAATACTTGTATTTCTCATGAAATAACAATTCTTGGACATGTTTCTTTACATCTCCATGTTGTATGTTTCCCTTGTTATTCTTTCTATATAATATATTCTTAAATTTGTAATATAGAAATATATTCTTAAATTGTCAGTTGGGTGTTACCAATAGGGGTTGTGTCCATACATAGTCTAAAGGCATGTTCACACGGCTTAAAATGGGCCGTATTTCGGTCGTAATTCGCGCCGAGTGGCCAATTTTCGGGGGCCGAAAAACGGCCCATTCATTACGGTAATTCCCCAAATTCTCTAGAGAACTATGGATTACGTCTCCTCTCCCGCCTGGCGAATCCGCCCGGGGGGGGAGATAATTTTACCGAAGTGCCGGCCCCTGCTTATCTCCGCTCCCGCGCCCCGCCCCGTCCACACGGCGTAATTGCGGGGCGTAATTACGTCCCGCAATTAAGCATTGTGAACCTAGCCTAAGAGCGTGTACACAGGATGGATTTGGACACACAATTTGATCCAGAAGCCACATCACATTCTGCATCCAATCCAAAAACAATACGTACCATTGTCTGAAATGGGAAATTTGTGTGTCAGTGCAGTTCATCTGGAATTTCCTACAAAAGATTTCATATCTGTTTCCTGAAGAAAGATGTGATATGTCATTTCTTGGTCTCTGATTTTTCTTAGATTCTACTGATTGTTATCTCTTGTGAGCAGGGCCCTTACACCTTGTGTCTGATCTGAAGTTTTTTTTATTTTTTATTGTGTAATGTTTAGGTTTGTCTGTACCCCCTAAACTGTAAAGTGCTGTTGAATTTGTTGGTGCTATATAAATAAAGATTATAATTATTATACAGCCAAGGCATGGATCAAATCCAATTTAATCCATGTCAAAAAAGTGTCAAAATCCTCTACTACGTTTTACAGTCCATGTGTAAAATCCTCAAATTTTAGACCTAGATTCAGCTCTGATTAAGCATCAGATATTTTGTTGAGAAAGTGTAATATGTGCACACACCTTTAGGCTACGTTCACACGGCTTAAAATGGGACATATCTCGCCCCGTATTTTGCGCCGTACTGCGCTAAATAGGGGCAAAATCGTCCAGTCATTACGGTATCCACAATTTTTGGAAAATAT